>CM066582.1:31152946-31327946 GCA_033816785.1 Picus viridis | reverse complement strand
CTCCCTCCCCTCCCTCTCCTCTCCTCTCCTCTCCTCCCTCTCCCTCCCCCCCCTCCCCTCCCCTCCCCTCCCCTCCCCTCCCCTCCTCCCCCCCTCCCCTCTCCTCTCCTCTCCTCTCCTCTCCTCCCCCCCCCTCCCCTCCCCTCCCCCTCCCTCCCCTCCCCTCCCCTCACCTCACCTCTCCTCCCCTCCCCTCCCCTCACCTCTCCTCACCTCTCCTCACCTCTCCTCTCCTCTCTTCTCTTCTCCTCTCTTCTCCTCTCTTCTCCTCTCTCTTCTCTTCTTTTCTCTCTTCTCTTCTTTTCTCTTCTTTTCTGCATTTTGATTATTTTTAATTTGTATTGGGACTTCTCTTATGTGTTGGTTTGTTTTGTTTATTTGTGTTTTTAGGATACTGTAAAGATCTGGAGGTGCTGGTCAAGAGCTGGCTGGAGGTGAAACAGTTTGTGCCCAGGTAGCCAAGATGTCCAACAGCATCCTGGTCTGGATCAAGAATAGCAGGACCAGGGAAATGATTTTGGCCCTGGACTCAGCAGTGGTGAGGACATCAACCCTGAATACTGGGTTCAGTTTTGGGGCCAGCACTCCAAGTAGGACATTGAGGTGTTGGAGCATGTCCAGAGAAGGGTAACAAAGATGATGAAAGGTCTAGAGAATAGGTCTGATGAGGAACAGCTGAGGGATTTGGGGTTATTTAGTCTCAAGAAGAGGAGGCTGAGGGGAGACCTCATTGCGCTCTGCTACTCCCTGAAAAGAGGTTAGAGTGACGTGGGGATTGGTCTCTTCTCCTTAATAGCAAGTGATAGGACAAGAGGAAATGGCCTTAAGTTGCACCAGGGAAGGTTTAGGTTGGATACTAGGAAAAAATTCTTGGTTTGGAAGCATTGGAACATGCTGCACAGGGAGGTGGTTGAGTCCCCATCCCTGGAGGCATTTCAAAGACAGAGATGTGGTGCTGAGGGTCATGGTTTAGCAGGAGATTTGGGAGAGTTAGAGAATGCTTGGACTTGATGATTTTAAAGCTCTTTTCCAACCAAAATGACTCTATGATTCTATGAAATATCCTTGCAATGAGTTGAAATTTTCTTACATATTTAAATGAGAATCACCAGTTCAAAAATCCTTTTGTCTGATATTTTTAGAGCACCCTGTGCAGCTTTAATTTAGTATTTACATAATTCAGGGTAGCATGAAATATCTGACATGTCTTCTTGAATCTACTGTGTCAGTTGCCTGTGGAGTAGAAGAGAAAATACCCAAGCAAGATGGCAGCTCTGCAGAGTTCAGAAGAAGGCCCTTTGCTGTGAAAATTCCAGTGCTCTTACAGGTAATTGAACTCTGTCATGCTCTATTCCCTCCTTTTAAGTTAACCCCAAAGTATGCTACTGGCTGCACCTTTGCTGGCATGTTTTAAGTCCACACACTTATTTGAGAGCTTTAATGTTTCTGTCTTCTTCATAAAAAATGATAATTGCTCTCCTCCTGAAATAAAGGTCACAGAAACAGAGAGTTATAATAAATTAAGGAAATAAATACAGTGGCAAGGAAAGCATAATAGAATCACAGAGTTGTTTCGGTTAGAAAAGACCTCTAAGATCATTGAGTCCAACCTACAACCGAAGATCATCAGGACCATTAAACCCCAGGTGCCATGTCCATGCATTTATTGAACACCTCCGGGGATGGTGACTCCATCACTTCCCTGGGCAGCCTGTTCCAATGCCTGACCACTCCTGCAGGACAGAAATTTTTCCTAATATCAAACCAAACCTCCCCTGGCACAATTTGAAGCCATCTTCTCTCATTCTATCACCTCACACTAAGGAGAAGAGATCAACCCCTACCTCATTCCAAACTCCTTTCAAGGAGTTGCAAAGAACAGTGAGATCTTCCCTCAGCCTCCTCTTCTCCATACTAATTCACAGTAATTTTGAGTGGACCAAGTTCCCTCCAATCCCAGTTCCCTCCCAGTAATTAAGAGTAGGACCAATGTGTTGATTGCCTTTTGACATCCCATTTGCCCTTGTTTTGCAATGATTTAAACTACTTAATTGTGTATTTTGTTATGCTAGATTTACCATTCCATTCCATATGAAAAGTAGAATCTGTACAAGTCACATTGTTATAACCTCTATTTAGCTGTGCAGGGCAGAACCAGGGCCTTTTTTTCTGTAATCCTGTTTGACCACCACAGAGTCATGACTACCCCCCCACCAAAAACAGCCCCAGGGATCCCAGTCTCTTTTCATAGGGGAGATGCTCAAGTCCTGTGGTCATGCTCGTGGCTCTCTATTGGATTCTCTCTGACAGGTCTCTGTCTTTCTTGAACTGAGGAGCCCAAAACTGGATAGAGTATTCCAGGTATGGTCTCACCAGGGCAGAGTAGAGAGGTAGAAGAACCTCCTTAGACCTGTTGGACACACACATCCTTCTTGATGCATCTCAGGATACCATTGGTTCTCTTGGCCACAAAGGCACATTATTGTTCCATGGAGAACTTGCTGTCCACCAGCACTTCAAGGTCTTTCTCTGTGGAGTTGCTTTCCAGCAGGGCAGCCCCTAACCTGTACTGGTGCCTGTTGTTATTCCTCCCCAGATGTAGGACTCTGCATTTGTACTTATTAAACTTCATGAGGTTGAACAGTCTGTCTTTGAAATAATTTGCTCTCCTCCTATCTCTTTTGCTCTTTCCTCTTTTTCTTTTCTTTTTCCCCATGCCCAGACAACCAGATTTTTGCACCTGTTTCAGCTGGGTTGCAGTTTCTTCGTGATCATGCTTTGCATAATTACATTTTTAGCTTCCTTTAGAAGAGTAATAAGTACTGTACAGAGAGGGGGTTTGTGACCTACAATACATCTGGATGAGGAGAAGTGCTGATAAGTTTCCACAATTTTCATCTTCTGATGGAAGCCTGACATATCTCCCAGTTCATTCATTCTGCCAGACGATTAAAACGTTGCTCTTCAGCAAACCAAAACTCATCCAGAGCTCAGCAGGCAATAACTGCACTCTAAGCACATTAAAGAACAGGCAGGGCAATCCAAAGTAGACCTCTTTCTTTGCCTTTGAAGATCATGTAGAAAAAAAATAAGAGAGAAAAAGAAGTTTAACAGTTTAATCAGGCTGGAAGGCTGTAGCAGCTGGTTGGTGGGTGAAGATACAGAACCTGGTCCAAAGCATGAAGAAATCGATGGGGGTGCTTTGACTAAATAAGCTTTTAATTAGAATCATAGAATGACAGAATGGGAGGGCTTGGAAGGGACCTCTGAAGATCATCAAGTCCAATCCCCTGCCAAGGCAGGTTCACCTAAAGAAGGTCACACAGAAGCACGTCCAGGTAGGTTTTGAATATCTCCAGAGGTGACTCCATCATCTCTCTCGGAAGCCTGTGGCAGGGCTTCATTGCCATAAATTAAAGAACTTCCACCTCATGTTTAGATGGAACTTCTTATATTCGAGTTTGTGTCTATTACCCCTTGTCCTGTCACTGGGCACCACTGAAAAAAGATTGGTCCCATCCTAGCCTTTAATTTAAATATCAAAAATGTCTATTACAAGACAGCTCATGAATTGTAGAATCACAGAATCATAGAATCACATCATCATCATCATTTGGGTTGGAAGAGACCCTCAATATCATCTAATTCCACACCTCCTGCCCTGAGCAGGGACACCTCCTAATAGAGCAGCTTGCTCAAGACCCCACCATGCTTTCAACACTTCCAGACTCAGAACCTCCACGACCCCTCTAGTCAAGCAGCTCTAGTCAGTCACCACCCTCATGAGGAAGAATTTTCCTGATTTCAATGTCATAATTCTTGTTGAAAACTGAAGCAATGTATCATTGATTTGGGTATCTTTATGCAAATAATGATAATTTCACTTAATTTTGCTTTTTTTGGAGCAGTGTCCTTAGGTGTTCAAGAAGGCCAGCGGCATCCTGGCCTGGATAAGCAAGTGTGATCAGCAGCACCAAGAAAGTGATCGTGCCTCTGTACTGGACGCTGGTGAGGCTAGATCTTGGATTTAGATTAGGCATTAGGATGAAATCCATATGGTAGAATACATCATTCCATGAAGACTCTTTTATCAAGTACCTTAGAGAAGTTTAGAGAGACAGAATAGGAAGAGACACAGTCTCAAGCTGTGCCAGGGGAAGTTTAGGCTCAAGGTGAGGAGAGAGTTCTTCACTGAGAGAGGAGTTAGCCATTGGAATGGGCTGCCCAGGGAGGTGGTGGAGTCACCATCCCTGGAGGTGTTCAAGAGGGGATTGGACATGACATTTGGTGCCATGGTCTAGTAGTCATGAAGTCTTGGGTGACAGGTTGTACTTGATGATCTTTGAGGTCTTTTCCAACCTCATTGATTCTATGATTCTATGATTCTAGAGAGAGGAATAGAAAGAGTAACAGAGAGGCTGAAGATAGGGGAGTGTTGGAGGGATTTTTTTCTTTAGTTATATGAACAATTACAATTTTATAAACAAGAAATAAGGAAAAAAAAAAAACCTAGATTTCAGAAAGCTGAGGGAATTCCAGTTTCAATTTTCAACCTGTGCATCAAGACCACTGAGTGAAATTGACTTTAACTAAGTTATTAATCTTTTATTCATTAACTTTTGGGGGTTCTTTTAACAACATTTGGTGGTTTGTTTTTTTTTTTTCCTAGTAAACATTTATTGTCTTTTTGTCAAGGGAGACTACCTGAGTCATTGGAAGAAGAGATATTTCATTTACTACAGTTCCAAAAAATTCATGAAAAATGAAGGCATGAGAAGGAAACTTCTCTGACTTTCATCTAACATGTCATTTTTGGAAGAAGTTATTGACTTAACTTGGTATTATTACTACTCTGGAAGTTCTAAGTGAGAATGATAACATCAACTATCATGACTTCATGACACTTCAAATAAAATATCCCTTTTTTTGAAGTTGCTTTTCACTTTTCTGAGCTTTACCTCAATCCTTCTTTCCAGGTCTGAAGCTATGGTTAAACCTGGGGGAAAAAAAACACAAACTGATTTATTCGATGATAGTGCCACTCAAAGAGTGATGGTCAGTGGTTTGATGTATAAATGTACCAGGTGGCCAAGAAGGCCAATGGCATCCTGGCCTGCATCAAGAAAAGTGTGGCCAGCAGGAGCAGGGAAGTCATTGTGCCCCTGTACTCAACACTGGTTAAGCCACACCTTGAGTACTGTGTCCAGTTCTGGGGCCCTCTGTTTAAGAAGGACATTGAGACTCTTGAACATGTCCAGAGAAAGGCAACGAGGCTGGGGAGAGGCCTTGAGCACAGCCCTGTGAGGAGAGGCTGAGGGAGCTGGGGTTTTTTAGCCTGGAGAAGAGGCTCAGGGGAGATCTCATTGCTGTCTACAACTACCTGAAGGGAGGTTGTAGACAGGCAGGGGTTGGTCACTTCTCCCAGGCATCCAGCACCAGAAAAAGAGGACACAGTCTCAAGCTACACCAAGGGAAGTTTAGGCTCGAGGTGAGGAGAAAGATATTCACTGAGAGAATTTTTAGCCCAGGGAGGTGGTGAAGTCACCATCCCTGGAGGTGTTCAAGAGGGGACTGGACGTGGCACTTGGTGCCATGGTTTAATCATGAGGTCTGTGGTGACAGGTTGGACTTGATGATCTTTGAGGTCTCTTCCAACCTTGGTGATTCTGTGATTCTGTAGACAAGTGATGAGTGGCTTTGTCAGGGGTTAGTATTGGGACTGCTGTTTAACAACTTTAATGGTGATGTCTTGTAGACAGGCATCCCTGGCCATGACAGGGAGGTTGGAGTAAATAATCTCTATGGTCCTTTCCAATCTTTGCCATTCTACGATGACACAGAGAGTGGAAATGAAGCACCCTCTACAAGTTTGCTGATGACACCAAGCTGTGTGGTCAGGTTGAGACACTGGAGCCAAGGGATGTCATCCAGAGGGACCTGGACAGGCTGGACAGGTGGACCCAAACTAACCTCATGAAGTTCAACAAAGCAAACTGCTAGGTCTTGTAGGTGGGGCAGGGGCAATCTCAAGTATCAATACAGGCAGGAGGCAGAAAGGATAGAAAGGAGTTCTGTGGAGAAGGAAATTGGAGGCTGGTCAAAGTCTCCACAACTTCTCTGGGCAACCTGTCCCAGTGCCTCATCACCCTCTTGGGGAAGAATTTCTCTCATGTCTCATCTCAATCCAGCTGCTTCCAGTTTGAAGCCATTACCCCTTGTCCTGTCACTCCATACTTTTGTCAAAAGCCCCTCTCCAGTTCTTCTGGATCCCACTTCCAATACTGGAAGGCTGATAGAAGGTCTCCCTGGAGCCTTCTTGTTTCCATTTGAACGTCCCAAACTCTCTTAGCCTGCCCTCACAGGAGAGATGCTTTTGCCCTGTTTCAACAGGTCGTGTTGGGAGCTCCACAGCTGGACACAGGACTCCAGGTGGGGTCTCATCCATCACGATGTTTGGTTTCCATCTAATTACATGTTCACATTGATTCTTTCCCCACTGCATTTCAGTGTAGAATCAAGCAAATAAAGAAATTAATAAATGGTGTAATGAAACACAAATGAAGAAACACCTATTAAGTAAATAAATAAATAAATATGTTGTAATAGATTAAAATGTATTTTTATTGAATTACACAGAAGAAAATTGTCTAAGGTCAGACTTAATAAAAAGCTAATTAATTTTATACTTTTTTTCCCTGTTCAGTGTTTGCCTCCAGGCCTTTATTTACTGCACATTGTCCAAGTAACACCCTGGAGACAAGAAAGTGAAAAATGGAATTTTTGATGATGTACATCAGTGCATTGTCTAAAGAAAATCAGAATGTTATTCAGAGTTCACAAATGTGTATTGAGACTTCATTCTTAACAGCCAGGTGGTGTGGTTGATAAGACCGAAGGACAGAATGTTATCCAGAGGCACCTGGACAGGCTGGAGAGGCAGGCAGAGGAGAATATCATGAGGTTCCACAAGGCAAAGCGCAAGACCTAGGTTGGGGCAACCCTCCACGTCAGTCCAGGCTGGGGGATGATGAGATTGAGAGCACCCTTGTGGGCACTTGCAACCCAGAAGGCAAATGGTGTCCTGGGCTGCATCAAAAGGTCTGTGGTGACAGGTTGGACTTGATGATCTTTGAGGTCTCTTCCAACCTTGGTGATTCTGTGATTCTGTGAAAAGAAGTGTGGCCAGCAGATCAGGAGAGATGATTCTTCCACTCTGCTCTGCTGTGGTAAGAAGTTACCTGGAGTTCTGTGTCTGGCTCTGGGACCCCCAAAACAAGAAACACATGGAACTTCTGTAGCAGATCCAGAGGAGCCCACAATGATTAGAGGGCTGGAGCACCTCCGCTATGAAGAGAGGCTGGTAGAGTTGGGTCTGTTCAGCCTGGGAAACAGAAGACACCAGGGAGACCTTAGAGCTGTATTTCAGTATCTGAAGGAGACCTACAGGAAAGCTGAAGTGGGACTATTTAGAAGGGCCTGTGGCTGTAAGGCAAAGGGCAGTGGTTTGAATCTGGAACAGGGTGGATTTAGGTTGGACATCAGGAAGAAGCTCTTCACAGTGAGGGTGATGGAACACTGGAACAGGTTGCCCTGGGGGTGGTGGAAGCCCCATCTCTGAGACATTGAAGGTCAGACTTGCTGGGGCTCTGGGCACCCTGATCTAGTTGGGTATGTGCCTGTTTACTGCAGGAAGGCTGAACACGATGACCTTTTGAGATCCCTTCCAAGTTAGTACATTCTATGATTTTTTTTTCCTCCTTGATTTTACCTCAGAGAAGGTCACTTCTGCCCAATAAAGGAAGTAGGGACCTTGGGTGGAAAAAATGACTCTCTTGAAAGCCTATGTCAGACTGCACAACTACAAATGGCACTGTGATTCCACCTACAGCTTCATTTCAATACTTTTCTATTATGAAATGAGCATCTAATTATTTGATCCTAGTAATGTCCTTTGAACATAATTGTGTGGTATAGAATCAGCATTTCTGTTGCAAATAGAGGACAGCAAAGATCCCTGTCTCTACAAAAGGAAGTGCAACTGGATGTACAACACTTTGGAGAAGAAGGAACCAAGACTGGGGGTAGGTTCCTTGAATAAGCATAAGTGGGAGATGCACAGATGGTAGAAGTTCTCAGATGTTCTTGTCTTCTCTCTGGGCATCCCTTGCTATGTAAGTGTGATAACATTTGTTAGAAGGCATGATTAAGGCTTTTTAGGCTCCACAGATGGAATGTAGCTTAGTGTAGTGTTGTGAAAGATAGAAGATTCAGACAAGAAATGGATTTCATGAAAGGAATTGCAGAGGATCAGGTTTAGACAGGTAAACATCTTTAAAACTTAAGGATTCCATGATAGATGTAATAACAACCAAATATTTGTTTCTGTAAATGAAAGTTGGGATCACCAATTAAATTGCTTTGAGTAACTTTACTGAGGCTAGGCTAGAAACAAAGGTTGGAAAAGACCTTTAAGTTCACCAAGTCCCGCTATTCTCTAACTCTGCCAAGTCTAGGGATAAACCATGTACCTTAGCACCACATCTCTGTGGCTTTTAAACACCTCCAGGGGTGGGAATTCAAACACCTGCCTGGGCAGCCTGTTCCAGTATTTGAGAACCCTTTCAGCCATGAAGTTTCTTCTAAGATCCAACCTAAACCTCCCCTGGTGACTGTAGAAGTATGGAAACATCACTACTGATCTTCAGTCAGACTGAAAGAGTTGGGGCTGTTCAGTCTGGAGAAGAGAAGACTCCGAGGTGACCTAATTGTGGCCTTCCAGTATCTGAAGGGGACCTACAAGAAGGCTGGGGAGGGACTTCACAGGATATCAGGTAGCGATAGGACTAGGGGGAATGGAATGAAGCTGGAGGTGGGGAGATTCAGGCTGGACATGAGGAGGAAGTTCTTCACCATGAGAGTGGTGAAGCCCTGGAATGGGTTGTCCAGGGAAGTGGTTGGGGCTCCGTCCCTGGAGGTGTTTAAGCCCAGGCTGGATGAGGCTCTGGCCATCCTGATCTAGTGTGAGGTGTCCCTGCCCATGGCAGGGGGGTTGGAACTAGATGATCCTTTTGGTCCCTTCCAACCCTGACTGATACTATGATACTATGATACCTACATAGTTCACCTAGAGCAGGTAGATTGCCCAGAGGAGACTCCACAACCTCTCTGGGCAGCCTGCTCCAGGGCTTCAGCACCCTTACAGTAAAGAAGTTTTTCCTTATGTTGAGGTGGAAGTTCCAGTGATTCAGTTAAAATTCCTTGCCCCTTGTCCTATCACAGGACACCACAGAAAGGATACTTGCTCCTTCTTCTTGACACCCACTGTCAGATACTTAGAAATATTGATAAGATCTCTCAGGCTGCTCTTCTCCAGGATAAAGGTCTCTCAGCCTTTCTTCATCAGGCAGGTTCATCATTGTCATAGCCAAGACATCCTCTCTGCAGTTCCCTATCCCTCTTGAACTGGTGAGTCCAGAACTGGATACACTACTCCAGATGTGGTCTCACCAGGGCAGAGCAGAACAGGAGGAGAACCTCCCTCAACCTGCTGGCCACACTTCTTCATGCCCCTCATGATACCGTTTGCCTTCATGGCCACAAGGGCACATTGCTGACTCATGGTTGCAAACTGAAGAGAGGCAAAAATATTCCCATTTTTGTGGTTGGTTTGTGTGGCTTGAGAGAAATTTATGAAGAAAAAAATATTATGTATTTGTAAAAAAATTAAAAGGGCACATTTCCATTTCAAAGAAGAAGGTCAAAGAGCCAACATCCATATGGGATGCACCAAAATATTATGGCCAAAATCCTGCTTGCTTGCAGCCTGCCACTGATAAGATGTTTTTGATGTTGTTTTCTGGATGGTTTTCTTTAGAGTTTTACTTCCCAGAGCTGTCTACTCTTAAAAAAAAAAAAAGAATAGAATAGAATAGAATAGAATAGAATAGAATAGAATAGAATAGAATAGAATAGAATAGAATAGAATAGAATAGAATAGAATTAACCAGGTTGGAAAAGACTTTTGAGGTTCTCAAGTCCAACCTATCACCCAACACCATCTAATCACCTAAACCACTGAGTACCCCATCTAGTCTCTTAAACACATCCAGTGATGGTGACTCCACCACCTCCCTGGGCAGCCCATTCCAATGGCAAATCACTCTTTCTGTGAAGAACTCCTTCCTAACACCCAACCTAAACCTCCCTGGCACAGCTTGAGGCCGTGTCCTCTTGTTCTTGTGCTGGTTGCCTGGGAGAAGAGACCAACCCCCACCTGGCTACAACCTCCCTTCAGGTAGTTGTAGACAGCAATAAGGTCTCCTCTGAGCTTCCTCTTCTCCAGGATAAGCAACCTCAGCTCCTTCCTCATAGGGTTTGTGCTCCAAACCCCTCACCAGCTTTGTTGCCCTTCTCTGGACACGTTCCAGTCAACATCTTTCCTAAACTGAGGGGCCCATAACAGGACACAGGACTCAAGGTGTGGCTTAGCCAGTGCTGAGTACAGGGGCACAATGACTTCCCTGCTCCTGCTGGCCACACTATTCCTGATGCAGGCCAGGATGTCATTGGCCTTCTTGGCCATCTGGGCACAACCAGTACTCAAAGACATGTAAGTGCCAATCTAAGGCATTCTGAAGTCTACCAGCAGGAAATGTTAAGGTATATTATGGGAATTTTCTTTGCCTGAATGTGGTTGATGAATATGTTCCTGGGAGTCCTCAATGGACTGGTGCCTCAGCACATTTTCAAAATTACTTTCTTTGAAGACATTTCCATGTATAATGGGGCTTAAATCTCATTTTCCTCAATATCTGCTTTCATTTTGGTTTTTTTAAGGCTTCTCTGGAAAAAAAATAAAATCACAGCTGCTGTTCCTGCTCTTAATGCTTTCCTTGATAAGAGCAGGAAGCAACTGAAGCCTTGCTCTGATTCTCCTGCACAGACAATATGCAGACACTGCACTGTCCTCCAGTGTAGGCTGAAGAGCTATGTGCTACCATCTCATATTCCTGAGAAAGGTTGTGGAGTTGCCCAGTGACGTTGTGGAGCCTTCCTTTGTGGAGACTCAAAACCAACCTGGATGTATGTCTGGGCAACCTGATCTTGATGATCTTACCTTAGCAGGACAGTTGCACTGGATGATCTCCAGAAGTCCCTTCCAACTCCTACCATACTGTGATTCTGTGTAGATAACCAAAGAACTGTAGAGTCACTGAATGGTGAGTGTTGAAAGGGACCTCTGGAGATCATCTAGACCAACCTCCCTGCTGGAGAAGGATCGCCTGGAGTAAATCACACAGGAATGCATCTAGGTGGGTTTGGAATGCCTCCAGAGATGGAAACTCCACAACCTCTCTGTGAAGCCTCTACCACCCTCAAGCACATGTGTTCCTCCTCATCTTTAGACAGAACTTCCTTTGTTCAAGTTTGTACCTATCACCCCTTGTCCTGTCACTGAGCACCACTGAAAGAAGACTGATTCCACCCTTCTGACACCCACTCTTTAAGTATTAATCAGCATAGATGAAATTCCCTCTCAGTCTGCTCTTCTTCAGGCTTCCATGATTCCATGATTTTATAATTCTGATTCCATGATTCTGTGACTCCATGATTCTGTGATTCCATAATTCCATGATTCTATGATCCTGTAATTCTATGATTCTATAATTCCATGATTCTATAATTCCATGATTCCATGATCCTGTAATTCTATGATTCTAAAATTCCATGATTCTATAATTCCCTGATTCTATGATCCTGTAATTCTATGATTCTATGATTCTGAGGGGTGATGTTATTGCTCTCTACAACTACCTGAAGGGAGGTTGTAGACAGGCAGAGGTTGGTCTCTTCTCCCAGGCAGCCAGTACCAGAACAAGAGGACACAGTCTCAGGCTGTGCCAGGGCAGGTTTAGGCTGGATGTTAGGAAGAAGTTCTATGCAGAGAGAGTGATTGCCCATTGGAATGGGCTGCCTGGGGGGTGCTGGTGGAGTCACCTTCATTGGAGGTGTTCAGGAGGAGACTTGATGGGGTGCTTGGTGCCATGGTTTAGTTGTTTAGGTGGGTTGGATTAGTTGATGGGTTGGACGCGATGATCTTGAAGGTCTCTTCCAACCTGGTGTATTGTAATGTAATCTTTTTCTTTTTCATGATTCTGATTCTATAATTCCCTGATTCTATGATCCTGTAATTCCATGATTCTGATTCTATAATTCCATGATTCTATGATCCTGTAATTCTATGATTCTATGATTCTATAATTCCATGATTCTATAATTCCATGATTCTGTAATTCCATGATTCTATGATCCTGTAATTCTATGATTCTATAATTCCATGATTATATGATTCTATAATTCCATGATTCTATGATTCTGTAATTCCATGATTCTATGATCCTGTAATTCTATGATTCTATGATTCTATAATTCCATGATTGTATGATTTTATAATTCCATGATTCTATAATTCCGTGATTCTATGATCCTGTAATTCCATGATTCTGATTCTATAATTCCATGATTCTATGATTCTATAATTCCCTGATTCTATAATTCCATGATTTTATGATTCAATAATTCTGTGATTCCCTGATTCTCCGATTCCATGATTCTGTGATTAAATAATTCCATGATTCTATGTGTCTTTGATTCTATGATTCTATGATTTTTTTTTGCCAGAAAATAAAAAGAAATGGCCAATTAACTGCATTCCTTTCAGCAGTGTAGAAGTCCTGATGAATACTAAGTCAAGTTGCACTGAATATTGGAAAGCGGGTGTCCCACAAGCTGGCTTGCTGCTAAAGCAAGCAGAAAAAGGAGATTAGCCTACTTCTAAAATCAGTGTTTTGTTATAGAATCACAGAATGGATTGAGTTGGCAAGGACCCTGACAATCATCTAGCTGTAATCCTGCTGCCATGGGTGTGGACACCTTCCACTAGACCAGCTTGCTCAAGGCCTCATCCAGGCTGGTCTTAAACACTTCTAGGGATGAGGCATCCACAACTTCTCTGGACAACCTGTTCCAGTGTCGTAGCACCCTTGTAGTAAAGAACTTCTTATGTCCAACCTAAATCTACCCTGCTCTAGTTTCAAAACATTGCCCCTTGTTCTACCACCACAGACTCTTACAAATAGTCTCTCTTTTCTGCTTATGGGACCAAAATGTATTTTGCTATGATAAGTTTGTCTGTTTCCTTGGAAGAGAGAAGAGAAGAGAAGAGAAGAGAAGAGAAGAGAAGAGAAGAAGAAGAGAAGAGAAGAGAAGAGAAGAGAGAAGAGAGAAGAGAAGAGAAGAGAAGAGAAGAGAAGAGAAGAGAAGAGAAGAGAAGAGAAGAGAAGAGAAGAGAAGAGAAGAGAAGAGAAGAGAAGAGAAGAGAGAAGAGAAGAGAAGAGAAGAGAAGAGAAGAGAAGAGAACGAGACCAAAATCTCATCAATATGTATAAATATCTGAGGGGTGGGTGTCAAGTGGAGGGGGTCAAGGTCTTTTTAGTGGTTCACAGTAATAAGACAAGAAACATCAGGTTGAAGCTTGAACACAGAAGATTTCACCTCAACATGAGGAGAAATCTTACAGTGAAGGTCATGGAGCACTGCAACAGGCTGCTCAGAGAGGTTGTGGAGTCTCCTTCTCTGGAGACTTTCAAAACCCACCTGGGTGCATTCCTGTGTGGACTACCCTAAGTGATCCTGCTTTGGCAGGGGTTGGACTCATTGATCTCTTGAGGTCCCTTCCAACCTCCAATGTACTGTGATACTGTGAAAACAAACCAAAAAATAAACCAACAAAAAGGACCAAAGCAACAAACCACCACTGAGCAACCCAAACCAGAAATAAAGGTGAGAAAGCAAAAAGTCTTAATAAAAAAAGAAAAAGAGGGTTTGGGCTTTATGGATTTGACACTATGCTGGCTTTCCCCCAAGATTTCTGTAGAACAGTTTGTGGAGACAAAATGTTCCTTCTAGGACATACACTTTCCTATGCCAAGTACACCAGGGCTTGGTAACACACTCACACAGCCAACACATTGTCGGTGTTTAAAACCTCATCTTAAAAAAGCACCCTCACTGAACTGAAGAGAAAGAAGATTTGAGTCAACCCTACCTCAACTGAAATAGCTGGCTCAGAGAATTCAAACATCTCCATGCTGTTTGGAACAGTAAGCTACCCCCTCCAGTAGCGTGTGAAAGACACATTTCTTCTGTTCAGGTAGCCAAGTAGGCCAACAGCATCCTGGCTAGACAAGGAATAGTGAGGCCAGCAATATCAGGGAAGTGATTGTTTCCCTGGATTCAGCACTAGTGAGGCTGCACCATAAATACTGTGGGCAATAAAGTGGGTGAAGGGTCTGGAGAACAGGTCTTGAGGAGCAGCTGAGGGAACTGGGGTTGTTTAGTCTGGAGAAGACAAGGCTGAGGGGATAGTATCATAGTATCAGTCAGGGCTGGAAGGGACCACAAGGATCATCTAGTTCCAACCCCCTGCCATGGGCAGGGACACCCCACACTAGATCAGGATGGCCAGAGCCTCATCCAGCCTGGGCTTAAACACCTCCAGGGATGGGGCCTCAACCACCTCCCTGGATAACCCATTCCAGGGCTTCACCACTCTCATGGTGAAGAACTTCCTCCTCACATCTAGCCTGAATCTCCCCACCTCCAGCTTCATTCCATTCCCCCTAGTCCTATCACTACCTGATATCCTGAGAAGTCCCTCCCCAGCCTTCTTGTAGGCCCCCTTCAGATACTGGAAGGCCACAATTAGGTCACCTCGGAGCCTTCTCTTCTCAGTGCTCGCTACAACTACCTGAAAGAAGGTTAGAGGGAGGTGGGGATTGGTCTCTTCTCTGCAGTATCAGGTGATAGAAGGAGAGAAAAAGGCCTGAAACTGTGCCAGGGGAGGTTTAGGTTGGATATTAGGGAAAACGTCATTATGCGGGAGTAGTCAGGTATTGGAACAGGCTGCTCAGGGATGTGGTGGTATCACTGTCCCTGGAGGTGTTCAGGAAACTTGTGGATGTGTTTCAATGGCCATAGTGATGTTGGGTTGATGGTTGGACTCAATGATCTCAGAAGTCTCTTCCTACTGAAACAATTTGATAATTCTCTGATTCTCCCTTCCTTCCTTCCTTCCTTCCCTCAGAAATTGGTTTCTCTCACCACTGGAAACTTGTTGGCAAATTGTGAGGTGCAAAGAATTGTTAAAATAAGTTAGTGAAAGAGATGGGAATAGAAAGCAGGAACTCAAAGCCTAATTCATGTGCCTGGAGGATGGAACAGAATTATATAAAGTGAGGTTTCCCATCTCAGACACCCACGATTTTACCTCCCACAGGAAAATGCCTCTCAGATGTTTTTATGGTAATAAGATTTTTCCCTGGTTGGCAATGCCAAGATATCAGGATCTTCTAAAAAACAGAATAAGAAATTACTGCATATTCCATACAGCTCCATGTTTCCATCTAGAATCACAGAATCAAAGAATATTGGGGGTTGGAAGGGATGATCAAGTTCAACCCCCTGCTCAAGCAGGTTTACCTAGAGGAGGTTGCACAGAAGTGTGTGCAGATGGGTTTTGAATCACTCCAGAGAGGAGACTCTACAACTTCTGTGGACAGCCTGCTCCAGGCCTCCAGCACCCTCAAGTCCTGAACCTCTTTGAAGTGTTTAAGACCAGGCTGGATGAGGCTTTCAGGTACTTGATCTAGTGGGAGATGTCCCTGCCCTTTGCAGAGAAGTTGGAACTAGATGATCTTCAAGATCCCTTCCAACTCCACAGGCATTCACAACTCCTCTGGGCAACCTGTTCCAGTGTCTCACTACCTTCATAGTAAATACATTAATTATGATAGTAAACAGATTAGATCTTAGGAAGAAGTTCTTTAGTACAAGGGCGGTGAGTCTCTGGAACAGGTTGCCCAAAATGTTTGTGGATGTCCCCTCCCTGGAGGTATTCAGGGCCAGGTTGGATGAGGCCTTGAGCAACCTGGTCTAGTGGGAAGCACCCCTGGTCATGGCAGGGAGGCTGGAGTAGACAATCTCTAAAGTCCCTTCCAATCTAAGACATTCACCAGATACTAAGTTGGTGAAGGGCCTAGAGAACAAGTCCTGTGAGGAGTGGCTGAGGGAACTGGGGCTGCTTAGTCTACAAAAAGGAGACTGAGGGGAGACCTTATTGCTCTCTACAACTACCTGAAAGGAGAATGTAAAGAGGAAGGCACTGCTCTCTTCTCACAAGTAACTAATGATAGATCAAGAAGGAATGGCCTCAAGTTGCGCCGAGGAAGGTTTAGACTAGACATTAGGAAAGATTTTTTCATGCAAAGGGTTGTCAGACACTGGAATGGATTACCTAGGGAGGTGCTTGAATGGCCATCCCTGGACATGTTTGAAAATTGTGTGGATCTGATGCCTGGGGACATGGTGTAGTTCCAGACTTGGTGGAGTGGGTGAAATGGCTGGACTTGATGGTCTCAGAGGTCCTTTCTGGCCTGAATCAGAGTCTTGATGGTTGGACTCATTGATTTCAGAAGCCTTTTTCCAACCCGAGCAATTCTATGATTCTATGACTCAATGATTGAAACACATTATATCAGGGACACAGAAATCCTGGCTTTTGAAAAGAAGGCCTTCTTCTGCAAATAATAACTTTCTAGAGAAGGAAATTGTAATTCAATTGTTCTGTGTTGGATGAGAGATGCATTAAAAATGGAAAAGCAGAATATTTTGAAGCTAAAAAGCTGAGTAAGCATATGAGAAGTGGAAGATTTTGACAGCCAAATATTCTCAAAGCCAAGGAGTTACACATGAAAACAAAGGAACCATTGTATGAATGTCTTTGTGCAGGATTCTCTGTAGAGCTAACTGGAGCTGTGAGATGGTGTTTCAGGGTATGTCTCCTCAGGACATCACTGCCATACTGATAGGGTTGACAAGGTACATGTGAATAAAGCATGCTGTCAAACAACTTAGCACTGCCTCTCACCTCACCTTGCACTTTGTTGACTCTTCATACTGCTCGGATGTCAGCTTGCTCCTGGGCTCTCTTTTGAACTGTCGCTGCTAGTTTTCTCACAGGGAAACTTCAGGTGGAGATAATTTACTCCAAAGTAAACTTAGAGGCAGTAGGAACAGGGCTGCAACAGGTCTCTCTACAAAGTATACCACTTAGATGATTAAGTTAGACCTGAAGGCTCTGTTTGGATGAGGTTCCTTATCAGTTGTGGGGGGTTTTCTTCCTTTTTTCTTAATTTAAGTTTGTGATTGTAATTATGGGCTGACACCGGTGTCTCAATTTTGAGCCCTGTGTCCAGTTCTGGGCCCCTCAGTTTAGGAAGGATGTTGACTTGCTGGAGCATGTCCAGAGGAGGGCAACAAAGTTGGTGAGGGGTTTGGAACACGAGCCCTATGAGGAGAGGCTGAGGGAGCTGGGGTTGCTTAGCCTGGAGAAGAGGAGGCTCAGGGGAGAACTTATTGCTCTCCACAAGTACCTGAAGGGAGGTTATAGCCAGGCAGGGGTTGGTCTCTTCTCCCAGGCAACCAGCACCAGAACAAGAGGACACAATATCAAGCTGCACCAGGGGAGGTTTAGGCTGGATGTTAAGAAGAAGTTCTTCACAGAAGGAGTGATTGGTCATTGGAATGGGCTGCCCAGGGAGGTGGTGGAGTCACCATCCCTAGAGGTGTTTAGGAGGAGACTGGATGGGGCACTTGGTGCCATGGTTAAGTTGATTAGATGGTGTGGGATGATAGGTTGAACTCGATGATCTCGAAGGTCTCTTACCAACCTGGTCTATTCTATTCTATTCTATTCTATTCTATTCTATTCTATTCTATTCTATTCTATTCTATTCTATTCTATTCTATTCTATTCTATTCTATTCTATAAAGATGAGTATGAAATGAACTTGACAGATTTTGAGCCCCAACCTGGTGAGCTGTTAGACAACTTGACTATTCTTTTGATCTGCTGAAGTTGCCCTGCCACACATGTCTACACTCTCAAAATCAGACCCACACACACATGTATGCAACTCCACACCAGTGCTTCCCTTTGGTCACAACAACCCCAGGAACTCCATAGGTGCTCTCAGACGATCAGTCTGCTCTGACTGAATGCCATACCTAGCATCTCACCTTTGCTTGAAGTGTTCAAGAATTGTGTGGATGACACTTCAGTTCATGCTTTCATGGCCATGATGGTCTTAAGCTGATGGTTGGAGTTGATGATCTTGCAAGGTTTAAACTAGACATTAGGGAAGATTTTTTCATGCAAAGGGTTGTCAGACACTGGAATGGATTACCTAAGGAGGTACTTGAATTGCCATCCCTGGACATGTTTGAAAGTTGTGTGGATCTGATGCCTGGGGACATGGTGTAGTTCCAGACTTGGTGGAGTGGGTGAAATGGCTGGACTTGATGATCTCAGAGGTCCTTTCTGGCCTGTATCAGAGGTCTTGATAGTTGGACTCGATGATCTCAGAGGCCGTTTCCAACCAAAACAATTCTATGAGTCTATGAAAGGAGTAGGAGCTCAAATGCAGAACTGTACTTAGTGATTCTTTGTCAGACAGCTCCAGAGAGGGTTTTTTTTTGCACAGAGATGTTAAACATTTCAAATCATTTTGATGTAGCCAAGCATTGGGCCTCCTAAAATTGCTACTCACAGTAGAATGTAGTTTTCTGATCCGTTCTATTTTTGGTGTCTTTTATGTAAAGAATTGCAGTCAAGAATGGAATTATGACACCCTTCTACTGGAACATGAAAACACAGCCATCTGGCATCTAGAGGCTTCTTCATTTTTTTTTTCCAATTTCTTTGCCACAATCTATTTTAACACTTGGGAGAACCTTCTTTCACTTGGGGCTTTTGTCAGAGTGAAACGTTATTGCTGAAAAGCATCCAGTCTATATTAATAAGATCTCCTTTTCACAATCTACTCCCTGCTGAATGGTTTACAACTGCTTCTACTCACAGATTATTGTATAAATATGAAATTTTAAAGGATTGCTGAATTCATCATCACCTGCATGATTCAGTGAGTTTCTCAGTAGTGTGTTGGCTTGGTTTTTTGGTTGGTTGTTTTGGTTTTTTTTTTCAAGTGGATTTTTAGACTGTGAAAAAAACCCTTTTTGCTGTGTCTCAGCTCATTCAGTGGTTGTCTCTCTGGACTCTGCACTCACACCTTGAGGACTCCCTCACTATATGAAAGATACTGAGGTACTGTAGCTTATCAAGAGAAGGGCAACAAAGCCAGTGAAGGGTGTGGAGAACAGTTCTGGTGAGGAGCAGCAGAGGGAACTGGGGTTGGTTAGCCTGGAGAAGGCTGAGAGGAGATCTTCTGGTACTCTGGTAAAGGAGGTTGGAGTGAGGTGGGTGTGTATCCGTTCTCCTCAGTAACAAGTGATGGGACAAAAAGAAATGGCCTCAAGATTCACCAGGGGTGGTTTAATTTGAATCTGAGAAGAAACTTCTTGACTGAAAGGGTTCTCAAAGACTGGAAGAGGTTTCCTATAGAGGTGATTGAATCATAGAATCAACAAGGTTGGAAAAGACATCAAAGATCATCAAGTCCAACCTGTCACCCAACACCTCATGACTACTAGACCATGGCACCAAGTGCCACATCCAATCCCCTCTTGAACACCTCCAGGGACAATGACTCCACCACCTCCCTGCTCAGGCCATTCCAATGGCTTACAACTCTCTCTGTGAAGAACTTCCTCCTCACCTTGAGCCTAAACTTCCCCTGGCACAGCTTGAGACTGTGTCCTCTTGTTCTGGTGCTGGTTGCCTGGGAGAAGAGACCAAACCCCTCCTGGCTACAACCACCCTTCAGGTAGCTCTAGACAGCAATAAGGTCTCCCCTGAGCCTCCTCTTCTCCAGGCTAAACAATCCCAGCTCCCTCAGCCTCTCCTTGTGGGGCTCATGCTCAAGGCCTCTCACCAGTCTCATTGCCCTTATCCTCATTCCTGGAGGAGTTTTGAAGAGGCAAAAGAAATGTAGTGCTGAGGGACGTGGTTTAGCCCCAGAATTGCTAGAGTTAGATCGTTGGACTCGATCTCGAAGATCTTCTCCAGTCAAAGTCTCTCCTATTCCAGCTATAATCCATTTCCTCTTGTCCTATCACTACAAGCCCTCATTAAAAGTCCCTCCCTAGATTTCTTTAAGACTTCTTGGAACACAGAACCTGTTTCTTTTAGTGGCTGACAATCATTCATGTTGCCTTTGGTATTGTGTAAGGCTGGTAATTTTAGTAACATCTGACAGTTGCTGTAGTTAGGAGTATGTAAATATTTTCATTACCAGCAACATTTGTCAGACATGAAGGCTTTAGCTATTTCAAACTGGATAAGTAGAGTGGTTGTTTTAGGTTGTGATAACCACCATCAGTGCTTAACTGCTTGATCATCCCACAGAACCAGTCCTTCACAGAATCATAGAAACAGGGAATCATAAAATCATTGTGACTTGAAAAAACCTTGAAGATCATCAGGTCCAACCATCACCCCAACACCACCATGCCCACTAAAGCATGTCCCAAAGGGCCATGTCTTCTTGAACACCTTCAGGGACAGTGACTCCAGCAGTTCCCTGGGCAGCCTGTTCCAATGCCTGTTCACTCTAGCAGGAAAGAAGTGTTTCATAATATCCAACTAAAGCCTTCCCTTGTGCCACTTGAGACCATTTCCTCTCATTCTATCTAAATCTGAGCTGGAAATGTACCCGGTTGCTGAAGAACCTCAATGAGCACTTCTTAGGTTGGATGTTAGGAACAATTTCTCTCCTGCAAGACTGGTCAGGCACTGGAACAGGCTACCCAGGGAGGTTGTGGAGTCACCATTCCTAGAGGTGTTCAAGAAACATGTGGACATAATACGCTGGGGCATGGTTTGATAGCCATGGTTACCTTAGGTTAAAAGTCAGGCTCAATTATCTCAAAAGGTCTCTCCCAACAGAAAGAATTCTATGAATTGTGACTGAAAAAAAGTTAAAAACTAGGAAAGATGGGAAGAAAATATGTTCTTTTGTGTTTACCACAGGATGAGAAAGTGCAATTTTGTTTTCATTTATTTTCTTCTTTCCTGGGACATCTTTTCATCCTGTATATACTCACTGCCAACATTATTTTAGCACCTATTCTGTAACTCCATAATAGATCTCCAACTGGTCAACCTTAATGCCTTTGAGGCAAACCAGCTCAGCAAGTCTGGAAAGTTAAATGACATCATAGAGACTTTAGAAGGTTAAGTGCAACTGCCATTTTCTGATATTGCAGTTGCTCAAAGTCAGAGGTCAAGCTCTTGAGAGTGTTTGAGGGCTTTGTCATCAATGTGGTTCCTCCTTATTCCCCTTCCCCTCCTTCTCCTTCTCCTTCTCCTTCTCCTTCTCCTTCTCCTCCTCTCCTTCTCCTTCTCCTTCTCCTTCTCCTTCTCCTTCTCCTTCTCCTTCTCCTTCTCCTTCTCCTTCTCCTTCTCCTTCTCCTTCTCCTTCTCCTTCTCCTTCTCCTTCTCCTTCTCCTTCTCCTTCTCCTTCTCCTTCTCCTTCTCCTTCTCCTTCTCCTTCTCCTTCTCCTCCTTCTCCTTCTCCTTCTCCTTCTCCTCCCTTCTCCTTCTCCTTCTCCTTCTCCTTCTCCTTCTCCTCCTCCTCCTCCTCCTCCTCCTCCTTCCTTCTCCTCCTTCATTTTCCTTCTCCTTCTGATAGCTTGATCACAGACACTGATATAACTGTAGAAGCCACAATGTGCTTCAGCAAATGACTGTGCCTCTTATTTCCTCTCTTTTGTTAATATTTCATAATTGCTCGCTCTTTAGTAAATCAGGAACCTTAAGCCTAAAGAGGTAATTACAATATCTGGAACCACCATATTAAATAATCAGGCTGATACCTGACTGACAATGGGACTTTGATTAGCTCTAAGTGTTACTCTAGCCAAGTTTTGCCTTCGGTTTGCAAAACACCGTTTTCCAGGTACTTTAGTGTTTGCTGTGTGTGCCTGTGAGATGCACACTGCACTTTGCAATCAAGAGAAGAAAGAAAGGGAAAAATCAAAGAAATGCCCACCTTGGTGTGATTAACAAAAATACTACCATGTATCACCCACCACACTTCTGACTGACAGCTTCTGAAACGAAGATTGACATGACGTAGGATGTAATGAGTGGGAAGAGGACTGGAAATGTTCAGCTTGGAGAAGCAAAGAGCTGCCTTCACAATAGCACTGCGAAGTTGTTGCAGGCATCTGTTAGAACGTTTGGAGGAGAATATTATAAACAGTGTCTGTGCAAAAGACCCTCAAATGATGTAAATGTCTGCTTTTAAAAGTTGTAATTTGTATTTATGGATCCTCCCAGCCTCACGCTTTTTCTTTTTTTGCAGGGCAGTGCAATATTGGTATTTTTCATAAGAAATTGATTGATAGGAAGAGAAAGATGGATGATAATGACCAGTGAATGGACAACAGCTTCAGACCATGTCCACAGCAAGGAAAAAAGTAGTCAGTGAGTGTAAGGTTCTGAGAACTGAGAGTCATAGCTTTTGAGATCAGGTGAAAAAAGTAGAACAGAATAAACCAGGTTGGAAGAGGCCTTCGAGATCATCGTGTCCAACCCATCAACTGATCCAACCCACCTAATTAACTAAACCATGGCACCAAGCACCCCATCAAGTCTCCTCCTGAACACCTCCAATGAAGGTGACTCCACCACCTCCACGGGCAGCCCATTCCAATGGGCAATCACTCTCTCTGTATAGAACTCCTTCCTAACATCCAGCCTAAGAATTAGCTAATTTCATTGAGCCGTAGAATCATTGAATGATAGGCACAGACACAGAATGCCCAGCTGGAAGAGACCTCAAAGATCATCCAGTCCAACCCTTGGCCCATCACTGAAGGGTCAACAAATGAAAAAAATGATAGAATCATGGAATCATTGAATGATAAAATGATGGAATCATAGCATCATGGAATCACTGAATCGTGAAATAATTGAATGATAGAATCAGGGAATCATGGAATCACAGAATCATGGAATCACAGAATAATGAAATCATGGAATCATGGAATCACAGAATGCTAGTGCTTGGAAGGAACCTCCAGATATCATCTAGTCCAATCCCCCTGATAAAGCAGGGTCACCCAAATCAGCTTGCCTAGGATCACAATATTCCCATGAGTTTGGAATGCCTTCAGAGAAGGGGACTCTGCCACCTTCAAAGTAAAGAAGTTTCTCATTTAATTTAAGTGCCCCTAGGGAGGGGTCACCCACAACCTCCCTGGGTAACTGTTCCAGTGTCCTACCAGCCTCACTGTCAAGAATTTCGTCCTAATCCCTGGTTTAAATTCCCCCTCTTCCAAGTCAAAGTCATCGTCCTTTGTCCTATCACTACAAGCTCTTCTAAAAAAGTTTCTCCCCAGCTTTCTTTTAGGCCCCTTCAAATACTGGAAGGCTGATAGAAGGTTTCCCAAGAGCCTTCTCTTCTCCAGGCTGAAAAGCCCAAACACTCACAGCCTGTCCACACAGGGGAGGTGTTTCATCCCTTTGATCATCTTTGTGACCTTCTCTGGACCCACTCCAACAGTTCCATGTCCTTCTTGTTCTTGGGGGCCCCGAACTGGACCTAGCAGTGTTAGGTCTGTGGTTGGGCTCTATGACCTTATGGGTCTTTTCCAACCTGAGCAATTCTGTGATTCTATGATTCTCTGGTTCTATAACATGCAGAAATCACTTTCACAACATGGAGCTACCAGGTTTCATTATTCACAATTGTGGCAATCAAATTTCTCTTACACATGGGAAATCCATCTCTGGATTCCCAAAAACCAATTTCACAATCAAATCAGCACAAATGCTGCATAGCACCCTTCCCCCCACCCCCACCCCACCCCCTTATACTTTCTGTGTGATTTTACCCCACTTGCTGTGTTGGATTTGAATTCAGAGACATATTGGTTTTGTGTAATAAAAAGAAATAGAAAAAAGAAAAAGTGAGATGTGAATCAGATGAGTTTCTTTTGGTGGTGAGAACCAACAAAATCCTAGGGATAAAATGACATTGCTTCCATATAAGAGTCTTAAAGGTTTAAAGACATTTGGACACTGCAATTGCTATTAGAGTTTGAAGGAAACAAACCATATCATATAGATTATTTGAGATATCTTCAGCTTTTCTCCTCTGATATAAAAGCAGGAATGTTCAAACAGGTCCAAAAGTCTATAAATAAACCATACTGTATTAGAGTGTTCTGTGAATGTGTCATGTCTTGAAAAAACAGATTGTGATCCTGGCTTTGTGCCCACCCCAAGAATTATGAGACTCTTCAGCACTGGTGTTGCCCACATTTGTTGCCTATGTAACTGCTCTCAGGATTTAAAGGAAGGAGCTTCCACAGGAAAATTGATTTACTCCCTTTACAGGTGGATGGAGAATGGACAGCTAGAAAGTTCACTATAAATGATGTAGAGCTCTCCAGTCCACAAGCTGAGTCATCAAATAAAGTTCTGTGCTCTAAATAAAAGACTGATATGTAACTGTCATATCAACAGATGAGCAAGCATGTCCCTAGGTGGCCAAGAGGGCCAAGAGAATCCTGGCCTCAATGAGGAATAGTGTGACCAGTATGACCAGGGAAGAGATTTTCTTCCCCTGTACTCAGTGCTGGTGAGGCCACAACTTGCTTCAGTTTTGGCACCCCCACTCCAGGAATGACATTTTGGTGCTGAAAGATGTCCAGAGAAAGGCAAGGAAGCTGGTGATGGTGAAGGTTCTGGAGAGCAGATCTGGAAGAGTAACTGAAGGAACTGGAGTTGTTTAACTTAGAGAAGAGGAGGCTGAGGGGAGACAGTCTCGCTCCCTACACCTCTGAAAATGAGACTGGAGGTGGAGGGGAGTTGGCCTCTTCTCCCTAGAACCAGCTGGTAGCATGAGAGGAAATGGCCTGAAATTACATCAGGGGAGGTTTAGGTTGGATTTTAGGAAACATTTCTTTCCTGCAAGAGTGGTCAGGCATTGGAATAGGCTGCCCAGGGAACTGGTGGAGTCACTGTCCCTGGAGGTGTTCAAGAAGCATGTAGACATGGCACTTTGGGACACGCTTTAGTGGGCATGGTGGTGTTGAGTTGATGGTTGGACTTGATGAGGTCTTTTCCAACCTTTATGATTCTATGATTCGTTCATTGCTGAAATAAATATGATGAGTTAGGAGACATGGCTCTAAACTTTGCTTCTGCCATTTGTGAATTGGGTTGAATTTGCTGCAGAGATGTGATGTTGAGGGACAGGGGTTAGTCCCAGACTTGGTAGAGTTAGATAATGGTTGGACTCAATGATCTTAAAGGTCTTTTCCAACCAAAACCAGTCTATGATTCTAAGATGTTCAGGCACTGGGATGAGGGACCAGAGAAAAGGAGGATGTGAGCTGTTCCTGCTTGACACTTTGTCACTATTCTCAAGAGGAGTCATTGTAATGTTTAGCAGAACCACAGCAGAAAGGAGCATTCTATGTGCAAGGCACCATCTAGCAATTAATATTTGTGATAGCACAGTGTGACTTTAATGGGGAGAAGTGACTTTGAAACTTTCCCACCTTGGCCGTGTTGAGCAGAAATGAGGTGCAGGGAAAAAAACCCTTCACATCTTTTACTCCCTCAGCAGCCATTCAGGGAAAGGAGCTTGGGTGCTTATTTATCTTAGAAGAAAAGCTTTAGTCCACACACACACGCAAAAAAATTTTCTTGGGCAACTTTATCAGTTGGTTTAATGAACAAAATTACTTTTCTTCATAACTTTTGCCCTCTTGTTCCTCTACTTCCAGATACCACCGAGAGCAGAGAAAGAAAGGGGGAAAGGTTATCTCCTTACTTTCTTTTCCTTATTCACAGAGGTAAGCAGCATATAACCTCATTTTATTACAAGTATTCTCAGCTATTTCCATAAATCCTTTTTTTTCTCCCTGAAGTTTGAAAGTCATATTTATACCTCTTCTACTAACAGATGTTAATGAAGAGATATAATGTGTAAATACAAATGTCACCACTCAGAGGGGAGTCAAACTCTTAAATTAACACCAGTTCACTTTGTTGTGTGCCAATGAAGGAGACGAGGGCAGACGTGAAACCATTTTCCTCTAAGCAGGCTTCTTATCTCCTTCACTTCCCCAAGTGCAGGGAGACAGAGAGGAATCCTCGTTAGCACAGAGCAAAATCAACTGAAAAGCAGAAGTGGAGAAGGAGAAGACCAGAGAGTCATAGAATCATTGAAGTTGGAAAAGACCTCTAAGGTCATCAAGTGCAAACATCATCTGAACACCACCATGCTCATTAAACCATGCCCCAAAGTGCCATGTCCATGTGTTTCCAGAACATCTCCAGGGATGGTGACTCCACCACCTCCCAGGGCAGCCTGTTCCAATGCCTTATCACTCTTGCAGGAAAGAGATCTCCTGATATCCAACCTAGACCTCCTGTTGTGCAACTTGAGGCCATTTCCTCCCATCCTATCTCTTGTTACTAAGGAGAAGAGACTGACCCCCACCTCAGTTCAACCTCCTTTCAGGTAGTTGTGGAGAGCAATAAGGTCTCCCATCAGCCTCCTAGTTCCCTCAGCTGCTACTCACCACGACCTGTTCTCCAGACCCTTGACCTGTTCCTCTGAACATCACCAGGGGACGTTCAGACTGGATGTTAGGAAGAAATTCTTCACAGAGAGAGTGATTACCCATTACCTGCCACCCAGGAAGGTGGTAGAGTCGCCATCATTGGAGGTGTTTAGGAGGAGATTTGATGGGGTGCTTGGTGCCATGGTTTAGTTGATTAGGTGGTGTTGGATGATGGGTTGGACATGATGATCTTGAAGGTCTATCTTCCAACCTGGTCTATCCTATCCTATCCTATCCTATCCTATCCTATCCTATCCTATCCTATCCTATCCTATCCTATCCTATCCTATCTCCCAGCACCTCAATATCCATCTTGGAATCAGTCAGGTCAATCCCATTCTCTTCTGGAACATTTCTGACTCCATCCAACAGTGGTTGGATTTTGAACCTGGCTTTACTACAAAATGTTCTTATCCTATATACCTCACCCAAACACCAAAAGCTGTTAAATTGACTTTTGGCCCTTTTTACATATTTGAGAGGGAGGGTATTTGTCAGGTATGTGCTAACAAGTAACGAAGATTTATACCTTAGCTGGGAATGTGCCAGATTCTGTCATTTTTCATTTTCTGACATTCTAGCAATTGGGAATTTTTGAACAAGTGAATGATTTTTTTGCAAAGGGAGGAGACTATTGATAATCACAGCTGGATGAGGTCCATCCGAAAAACATTTTTAACATTGCATTGATTTTAACAACATTAAAAAAAAAAAGTTTGGACAACATTTTAATGAGTTTTCAGGACTTTGGGGGAGCTTTGGAGAATTAGCACAGAGCAAAATCAGGTGTAAAGCAGAAGCAAGGAAGAAGCTTATCATTGAATCATAGAACCATAGAATCATTAAACTTGGAAAAGACATCGACTGATGTCAATGAGATAGTTCATCCCATGGATGGCATCTTCAAGGGGTCATGAGAGTCAAGCTCTTCTTAAATGGCTGGTGTGCCAGGAGGACTCTGACCCTTCTGCCCTTGGTCGTGATCCATAATTTCCTGTACCTAGCTTCTGAATGTAGTTCCAGAATCCAGCTCCTGAATCCAGTTCTTATTTGCTACTGATTCCAGTCTGGACCTTCTGCCACATCATCAGTGGTGACAGTGACTCATTGCCATCAGTGGCTGAGTTCCATATTGGTTTATATCTCTTTGTCTCTGTCTCATTTTATTGTTCATATTTGCATCCCAGATGCTTTAGTTTCCTTTCTCACCCCATGAGTTTCTTTTCTTTATTCTCTTTCTCTTCTCTTTGGGAAGGCAGAGAAATTCTTCACAGAGAGAGTGATTGCCCATTAGAATGTGCTGCCCGGGGAGGTGGTGGAGTTGCCATCATTGGAGGTGTTTAGAAGGAGACTTGATGGGGTGCTTGCGCTCCTGCAGTTGTGTAATGTAACAAAGTGGCCACCTAACTTAGATATAGTGAACCACACCACTGTGGTTTTGAGCTTAATATAGGGGTGATGGGTACTTTCAGACCCATTTCAGATCATTTTGGTTGGAAAAGACCTTCAAGATCATCGAATCCAATTATTCTCTGATTCTACCAAGTCTGATGGTAAATCATGCCACTCAAGCACCACATCTCTGCATCTTTGGAAGACCTTCTCAGAAATGCCACCTCTCCTTCACTGCTGAAGTGAGGGATTGAAGCCCTGTGGTTTTGGAGGACTGGCTTTTTCCTCACCTCTCCCACAGAGACAGCCACCTCTCCTTCAGATCTATCAGCTAAAAAGCAGCCATCCTGGCCTCCAGCCTCTTTTCATGGTTTCTTTGTTCTTCCTTTATTTCCTTTTGAAAGTAATTTGAGCTTGAACTTGGAGAACAATGATCCTTTTCAACTTTCATAGCCATAGGATAAAGTCTCTAATGACAGCGTAACAACTCATTCCTTAATTTTCTGCCAAAAGGCAGGAAACATTTCGCTCTTCTGCAAGGGTTAGAGCAGAGACTTTTCTGATGTTAATCCGTGAACATCTCTGGGTTTCTTAAAATGAAGAGTAGCAAGTGCAGCTGTCTGTCTTTCATTCGAAAATCAAAACCCCCGTTCTTATCTGGAAGAAGGAAAAAGTAACAGTTCAAAACACAAAACTTATCTCCATCCATGCTTAAAATACCTCAAAAGATTAGAAGAAAAACACTGAGCTTTCAGAAGAAATAACACATGCTATTTTAAGTGCATTTTAATAGACAAAAGCACCATCCGCTGGGTCAAATGTTGGTAAAAGCTCCATGAAATCTGAATCATTTTCCCCTCAGCAGTGAGTATTTCACTCAGCACTAATCTGCAGTGTGTAAAATTGCTCCGGCATTTCTGACGAGCAGCTCTCTGAAGAGCAGGAAAGAAGGGGGGATGTGGGGGGTGGGAAGAAAGGAAGGGGAAAAAAGATGTCATTTGTACCATCATTTCTGTCTTAGCAAAGCAAAAAAAGCTGTGGTCTGAGTTAAAACTGAAGTCATGGGATGATAGAATTGTTTCAGTTGATAAAGAACTTTAAGATCATTAGAATTGAAATAGAATAGAATTAACCAGGTTGGAAGAGACCTTTGAGATCATCACGTCCAACCCATCAACCAATCCAACCCACCTAAACAACTAAACCATGGCACCAAGCACCCCATCAAGTCTCCTCCTGAACACCTCCAATGAAGATGACTCCACCACCACCCATGGGCAGCCCATTCCAATGGGCAATCACTCTCTCTGTATAGAACTTCTTCCTAACATCCAGCCTAAACCTGCCCTGGTGCAGCCTGAGACTGTGTCCTCTTGTTGTGGTGCTGGCTGCCTGGGAGAAGAGACCAACCCCACCTGGCTACAACTTCCCTTCAGGTAGTTGTAGAGAGCAATAAGGTCTCCTCTGAGCCTCCTCCTCTCCAGGCTAAACAACCCCAGGTGCCACAGCCTCTCCTCAACAGGGCTTGTGCTCCAAACCCCTCCCCAGCTTTGTTGCCCTTCTCTGGACACGTTCCAGCAACTCAACACCTTTCCTAAACTGAGGAACCCCGAACTGGACACAGTACTCAAGGTGTGGCCTAACCAGTGCTGAGCACAGGGCCAGAATGACCTCCCTGCTCCTGCTGGCCACACTGTTCCTGATGCAAGCCAGGATGCCATTGGCCTTCTTGGCCACCTGGCCATACTGCTGGCTCATGTTCAGGCTACTATTGACCAGTACCCCCAGGTCCCTCTCTGTCTGGCCGCTCTCCAGCCACTCTGACCCCAGTCTGTAGCACTGCCTGGGGTTGCTGTGGCCAATGCGTATGACCCGGCACTTAGATATATTATCCAACACCACCATGGTCACTAATCATGTCCTAAAGTGCTATGCTCACATGTTTCTTGAACATTTCCAGGGATGGTGATTCCACTCCTTTGGCAGCCTGCCCAGACTTTCAGGAAAGAAATGTTTCCTAATATAGAATCATAGAATTGTTAGGGTTGGAAGGGACCTCAAGGATCATCTAGTTTCAACCCCCCTGAGAAGAAAACTTCATAACATCTCTGGGCAGCCTGGTCCAGTTACCTGCCACACTCACAACAAAGAAGATTCTCCTTAAGTTCAAGTGAAACATCTTGTGTCCAGTTTGTATCCATTGCCCCTTGTCCTTTTACAGGACACCACTGAAAAGAGACTGACCCCTTCTTCTTGACACCCACCCTTCAGATATTTATAAACATTAATAAGCTTCCCCTTCAGGCAGCTCTTCTCTAGGCTAAACAGCCCCAGGTCTCTCAGCCTTTCCTCATCAGATTGATTTTTCAGTCCCTTCATCATCCTTGTAGCTTCCATTGGACACCTTCTAGTGTATCCCTGTTCTGCTTGAACTGGGGAGCTCAGAACTGGACACAGTGTTCCAGATGTGGTCTCACCAGGACAGAGTAGAGGGGAAGGAGAACCTCCCACAGCCTGCTGGCCACACTCTTCTTCATGCACCCCAGGTGTCATTGGCCTTCTTGGCTCATGGTGAACTTATTCACCAGCACTTCTAGGTCCTTCTCTGCAGAGCTGCTTCTCAGCAGGTCAACCCTTCCCCTGTGCTGGTGCAGGGTTTTTTTACTCTCCAAATGCATTACTCTACACTTACCCTTGCTGAACTTCATGAGATTCCCTCTGCCCAGCTCTCCAGCCTGGACAGGTCTCACTGAAAGGCAGCACAGCCTGGCTAGGTGTCAGCCACTCCTCCCACTCTGGTATCATCTGCAGGTCATTGATGAAGATGTTGAACAAGACCGGACCCAGTAGTGACTCCAGTAGCCGCAGGCCTCTAAGAAGAGCCTTTACTGTTGTGTTTCAGCACTGAGCACCTTAGGCAACTCCTTTCTTCTTTCAGTCATCTTAGCCCTCCATGAGACTCCTGTGTGTTTCTGGGTCTTGGATCACATGCTTGGAGCAGGAGAATGCTTAGTGCTTGCCTGTTTTTCGCAAGGGCTAAAGGAATTTGTTGTGTTCAACAGGTTTTTCAATAGCAGTCTCGGAAGATAGCATCTTGTTTATCTGATGGTGTGCATGAAAAGCTTTCCAAAAAAGGAGTGAATCTTTACCTGAACAGTGTTCTTCATCATCTCACATCAAGAAATAACAGCACATTCTTTTACAAATGGCAGGAGAGACAACGGAATGGCACTGCCTGATTCTGCTGCGATCTTATCCCTCTTTACATCATTATCTTTAGAAAGAGCTGCTGCTGTTTTATCATCTGCAATTTAAAATCCAGGTGCTTCTAATGTTCTCTCAAAGGCTTAGCTGATAATATCAGGCAAAGCAAATTTGGGGTTTAGTACAACTCATTCTTCTTACTCAAGCAACCATTCTGAAAGCGATGCAAATCAAAAGAAGAGGGTGAAATTATGTTCACAATGTACCCAATTTCTGGGTCAAAAGTAATGCAACTCCAGGACAAAACTGGTGTTATTCTGTTGATAACATTGATGGTTCCATTAGCAACATAACAAAAGATGATTCATAGAGTCATAAAATGGGTTGGGTTGGAGGGGACCTTCAAGATCATCCAGTTCCAACCTCCCTGCCATGGGCAGGGACACCTCATACTAGACCAGGCTGCTCAAGGCCCCATCCAACCTGACCTTGAGCACTTCTAGGGAGGGGGCATCCACAACCTACCTGGGCAACCTGTTCCAGTGTCTCACCACCCTCACTGTAAAGAATTTCTTACTAATATTTGGTCCAAATCTACCTTCCTCAAACTTAAAACCCTTCTCTCTCTTTTTATCATTACAAGCCCTAGTAAAAAATGTTGACTATAAAAGAAGAGACTAATTCAGGCAACCACATTTTCTTTGAATGTGGAAATCCCCAACAGTGTTGTGCCATCAGTAGAAAGAAGTTGTATGTGTGGCTAATGTATTTGGAAGTTCCTCACAGCCTTCACAGGATCAAGATGGGTGCTGGTCTCTTCACTCTAGTACCAAAGGCCTTGAACACAAATCTTATGAGAAACCTCTGAGAGAACTGGGGTTGTTAAGTCTTCAGAAGAGGAGGCTGAAGGGAGCTCTCATTGATCTATACAGCTCCTTGAAAGGAGGCTGGAGTAAGCTGGGGGTTGTCTCTTCTACCTAGTAAGAAGTGACAGGACAGGAGGAAATAACCTCAAATTGTGCCAGGAGAGGTTCAGCCTGGATATTAGGAAAAATTTCTTCACAGAAAAGGCCTTTTGGCTAAGATCAAGTGTAGTATCTGTTCTTATCAGTTTAATATTTTTTTGGGGGACCATGTGGCTAAGTTGGTAGCACGTAAGACTCTTACTGGGAAGGTTGTGACTTCAAGCCTGCAGTGGGCAAGAGAGTTTTCTCTGGGCAGCAATGTCCTCCCTCCTCAAGAGGGGATTGGACTTGGTGCCATGGTCTAGCCATGGGGTCTGTGGTGACAGGTTGGACTGGATGATCTTCAAGGTCTTTTCCAACCTTGGTGATACTGTGATACTGTGATACTGTATTCAGGCAATGGAATAGGCTGCCCAGGGAGATGGTGGAGTAACTATCTGTAGAGGTATTTAAAAGAGATGTGGATGTGCTGCTGAGAGACATGGTTTAGTGGTAGTAGCTTAGCAGTAGTGGTGGGATTGTGAGCTTTAGGTGAGAGGGTGGACTTGATTATGTCAAAGGTCTTTTTGAACCTCAGCAGTTGCATGATTCTATGGTACCATGATTCTGAGATACCATGATTCTATACTCAACTAATATTGCAATGAGTAGGATTCCAGAGACCCTTCTGAAGGCACTGAGCTTCACTAATTCAAACATGACAGTGAAGACTTGCAGCTGATGATTTGAACCTTTCGTATACAATTTAAAGTCTTCTGCATCACCTGCTCTTACAATCTTAGGTTTGTATCTGATTTTCCAATAAGTAAAAATGCCTAAACTAGTATGCAGTTCAATATTCAAGGAGATCTTCCTAATCAGAAATAAGTGTTGAGGTATTGGAAAGAAATTCTCTACATTGAGGTTCGTGAGACTTTGGAACGGGTTGCCCAGAGTGGTTGCGGATGTCCCCTCCCTGGAAGTGTTCAAGGCCAGGATGAATGAAGCCTTGAGCAACCTGCTCTAGTGGAAGGGGGTTGGAGGTAGATGATCTCAAAAGCCTCTTCCAATCCAAATAATTCTGTGAGTTTATGATTTTAAGACTCTATAAATTTATGGATAGGTTAAAGAAGAGTAAAGTAGAACAGAGCAGAAGGGAAGGAAGGGAAGGGAAGGGAAGGGAAGGGAAGGGAAGGGAAGGGAAGGGAAGGGAAGGGAAGGGAAGGGAAGGGAAGGGAAGGGAAGGGAAGGGAAGGGAAGGGAAGGGAAGGCAAGGCAAGGCAAGGCAAAGGCAAGGGAAGGGAAGGCAAGGAAGGCAAGGGAAGGGAAGGCAAGGCAAGGCAAGGCAAGGCAAGGCAAGGCAAGGCAAGGCAAGGCAAGGCAAGGCAAGGGCAAGGCAAGGCAAGGCAAGGCAAGGCAAGGCAAGGCAAGGCAAGGCAAGGGCTAGAGTAGAAGAAAGTAGAATCATTAAGGTTGGAAAATACCTCTAAGCTCACCAAGCCCAACTGTCAACAAGTCTTAGTTTTGCAAGGAAAGCCGCTAGTGTAGACCCCAACATCCCACAAAAATGCAATGAAACATCTAGTGAGAAGTGTGAAAATTTCTCATGGCATCTATTTATTATTTGCAGGCAGTACAAACATCTTGGTAGTCTCATTACATAGTGATTAAAGGGTGAAAATGGAATTTCATTTGCAAGGTGTTAGCTTACAATGGAATTCTTGTAGTTGTCAGGGTAAAACTCTAATTACATAGAAATTAATTTTTCTCTTCAGGATATGAGGTGACAATGTATACATTTGGAATGAAATAAAGGGAATAAAACCAACAAGCAGCTGCAGTTGAATATGAATTAAATAAAAAAAGGAGAAAAAGAAAGAATAGGCAATGAAACCGAGCTGAATAGTTTAAACTTCAGTGGAGAAGTCACCTCCTGAGATGCAGTCTCCTTGCAAAGCTCTTGAATGATTAATGCAAATGGTATTTCACTTGTGGTTTTTCGAAGTGGGTCAAGAACACATATGTTGATATCACACACAGCAATGCTGTTCAAGTTGAAAGCTTGAAGAAATTCACAAGAGCCAGGCATATTTAGGATTAAAACTTTGTGTCCACAGGACATTCCCCCTGTGCCTTCGTAATTGCAACGTTCTTGAGGCTTGAAATCAGTGCTTTCATGTTACAAGTTAAAGATTAATTGGAAGCCTTATCTTTGAATTTTCTCACTTTCTTGGATTAAAGGCGAATCATTGACATGACATTAATGTGTTTGCTTTTCCTATATTAATTTCATTTTATTAATGGGAGTTAAAATGGAGAGGAGAGGAGACTCCAGGAGAGGAGACGAGAGGAGAGGGGACTCGAGGAGAGGAGACTCGAGGAGAGGGGACTCGGAGGAGAGGGAGGGGACTCGAGGAGGAGGGGAGAGGGAGAGGAGGGGAGAGGAGAGGAGAGGGGAATAATTTATAATAGAGAAGAGACAAAGACCCTTTAAACCTGGGAGAGGCTTAGACAGTGCAGATCCCCTAGGCTGTGAGATGATCAGTGTTTAAAACTCTGCATAATTAACCAGCAGATGAGTGCAGATCATGGATGCAAACAAATACTGGGATGTAAGTTTTGTTTAGGGACCAGGCCATCGGGGCTACCTTACTGCATTTGCAGGCAGCCATGGAGCATTTATTTCAATCATTGGGCAACATTTTAAATGTTTCTTAAAAGCAATCAAACCTGGTTAAACCCTGAAATAAAATAAGTTGCTAAACAAGAAATCCCACTGCAGGTGTTCCTTGCAGATCATTGTTTTCTTCTTCTCCTGCAATTCGTGTCCTGTTCTCTGTGAAGTCCATGTAGGCTCGACAGCTTTGGAATCAGACTGCTTAGTGTTCAACATGCCTAGAGCCCCTTTTTTGTCCACTGGTATGCATCAGAATTGCCTTTTTTTTTTTAAAAAAAAAAAAATCACATTAACTGATATTTTTTAACCTCTTCCTTTCATTTTTTACCTTTTAATTTGTTTTGCCCTTTCCATATTTACCTTTGCAATATTAAATATCAGCTTCAGAAGGCACTGGATCAAACCCCAATGCTTTTTGCTGTTGTTGTTTGTTAGTTTGGGGTGTGTGTGTGTGTATTATTTGTTGGTTTGTATTTAATATTACCTTGAATCTGAGAATCTCACTTTCAACACGAACCTCCAACTGATTCAGAAATGCCAAATAAGGAATAAAAAAACAAGTCTCAAAATGCTCAGCTTTCTTGACACTAGGTGGCAGACAAGGAAACCAGGAGGATCCTTCAGCAAAGTGTGCCAGCTGCGTGGTTGTGTGGATCTTCCTCATTTAATATCTCTTAGTATTTCTAGTCAATGAAAAATCAAGGAGTCAGCTCTGCAAACAGGCTGCTCTCCATATAGGCTCCTTCCACAAAATATTGACTGGCTTTTGTAGTGCTCCTGGTTGGTTTGGGAAGAATGAATACAAATTTGAGGAGTCATTGTCTGTAAAGCCAGGAAAACAAAGATATTTATTGATTAAAAAAAATAAAATTCTATGTTATAAATGTAATCATGATTTTTAATATATATATATTTAATACATGTAAAATAGTATATATTTCCAAGTGCCGGGTTCTTCACATTGGCCACAGCAACCCCATGCAGTGCTACAGACTGGAGTCAGAGTGGCTGGAGAGTGTCCAGGCAGAGAGGGACCTGGGGGTGCTGGTTGATTGTAGGCTGAACATGAGCCTGCAGTGTGCCCAGGCGGCCAAGAGGGCTAATGGCATCCTGGCCTGCGTCAGGAAGAGTGTGGCCAGCAGGAGCAGGGAGGTCATTCTGGCCCTGTGCTCAGCACTGGTTAGGCCACACCTTGAGTACTGTGTCCTGTTCTGGGCCCCTCAGTTTAGGAAGGATGTTGACTTGCTGGAACGTGTCCAGAGAAGGGCAACGACGTTGGTGAGGGGTTTGGAGCACAAGCCCTATGAGGAGAGGCTGAGGGAGATGGGGTTGTTTAGCCTGGAGAGGAGGAGGCTCAGGGCTCACCTTATTGCTGTCTACAACTACCTGAAGGGAGGTTGTAGACAGGCAGAGATTGGTCTCTTCTCCCAGGCAGCCAGCACCAGAACAAGAGGACACAGTCTCAAGCTGCACCAGGGGAGGTTTAGGTTGGATGTTAGGAAGAAGTTCTTCACAGAAAGAGTGATTTGCCATTGGAATGTGCTGCCCAGGGAGGTGGTGGAGTCACTATCCCTGGAGGTGTTAAAAAGAATTGGATGTGGCACTTGGAGCCATGCTTTAGTTGTCAGGAGGTGTTAGTATTAGGTACTATATTGGACTTGATCTCTGAGGTCTTTTCTAACTTGGCTGATTCTATAATTCTTTATTTCAGTCAATGAAACAAAAGATTGTTTTGTCACTAGACAAGTGAGATAATTAAAAATTAAACATATATACTAAAAAAAAGGATATCTCTATAAATGCCTTGAGAAGTTTTACTTGACCTTTCACAGGTGTTTTCATTGAATGAGTATATAATATTTTTCCTCCCTGGCAGAAAAACTGTTTGCCTGTTGCTCCATTTTTTTATTCTTTGATAAATTCTGAATCATCTGGAGTTCATTTCCTCACTTCACCCCTGAAGTTCTTCAAGAAACAAGTAGATATAGGGTTCTTGAAGATGGTTTAGTGGGCATGGAGGTGTTGGGTAGAAGGTTTGACTTGATGATCTTAGAGGTCTTTTCCAATCTTAATCACAGAGTTATAGAATTGTTTTGGCTGGAACTAGCACCGCCGTGGCCACTAAACCATGTCCCAAAGTGCTATGTTCACACATTTCTTGGACACCTCCAGGGACAGTGACCGCACCACCTCTCCGGGCAGCCTGTTCCAATGCCTGACCACTCTTGCAGTAAAGGATTTTTTTTCCAGTGTCCAAACCTAAGCCTCCCCTGGATGATTCTGTGATTCTATCTGTTGAACTTTGTGAAGGACTGTCCTGGTTTGAGCCAGACCAGAACTGATTCTATGATTCTATGATTCATTGCCTCTCTGTGCGCCTGTGAAACTCAGTCCAGCCACAGATGCAGGTCACTTGAACTGGACTGAATTAGTTTTCTCCACACTCAGAATAACTTCTCTCCATTTCCTCCTTCATGCTGCAGGGTCCAACAATGCCACTGTCTGCCAAGGGTTAGGCTTTCCAAACACACTGAGATCTTCTGTTGGATTAATTTTGGCTTCCAAGTGGAAGTGGTGCTAATGCATTTCTCAGGCACTTACCATAAAAACCATTTGTCTTGCTGGCAGTTTCAGGTACTCAGGAATTCTCTCTGCTTGTCTTCACTTTGCAGATTATCTCTTTTTGGCACTTAACTATCACAGGAGGGGCTTCCTGACTGCAGATAGCGCTAACCATATTACATGAGCTCTGCATTCTTTTTTGACTCTAGGGCTGCACATAATGACAAGTATTTGGCTCCAGCAGGCAAAACAAAACAAACCAACAACCAACCAACCAATCAAAACCACAAACAAGCAAAGGAAAAAAAAAATGAACAAACTACCTCAGCAGGACAAAAATTGAGGTAAAGGCAGCAGCAAGAGTTCTCCTGATTTTTCCCACTCTGAAAAGATCCAAACCTCCGGTACTTTGGCTCTGATTTTAGTTTTTGATAGCTTAGTTTTTTATAGTTCATAGATCCATAGAATGATTCTACCCTCCTCAAGTTTAGTTAGCTGGGAAAAGAGACCAGTGCTCACCTTGCTCCAGCCTCCTTCAAGGGAGTTGTAGAAAGTAATGAATTCTCCCCTCAGCCTCCTCTTCTCCAGAATAAATAACGCCAGGTCCCTCAGCTGCTCCTCACCAGAAATGTTCTCCAGGCTCTTCACCAGCTTCATTGCCTTTTTCTGGGCACACTCCAGCACCTCAATGGCCTTCTTCGAGTGAAGGGCCCAAAACTGAACCCAGTACTCCAAATATGGCCTTATTAGTGCTGAGTCTAGAGAGACAATTACTTCCCTGGTCTTGCTGGTCACATTGCCCCTGTACTCAGCACTGGGTAGGCCACACCTTGAGTACTGTGTCCAGTTCTGGGTCCCTCATTTTAGGAAATATATTGAGACATTGAGAGGAGGCTCAGGGGAGACCTTATTGCTCTCTACAACTACCTGAAGGGAGGTTGTAGGCAGGTAGGGGTCTGGTCTCTTCTGCCAGGCAACCAGCACCAGAACAAGAGGACACAGTCTCAAGCTGCACTAGGGGAGGTTTAGGCTGGAGGTTAGGAATAAATTCTTCATAGAGAGAGTGATTGGCCATTGGAATGGGCTGCCCTGGGAGGTGGTGGAGTCACCATCACTGGAGGTGTTTAGGAGGAGACTTGATGGGGTGCTTGGTGCCATGGTTTAGTTGATTAGATGGTGTTGGCTGATGGGTTGGACTCGATGATCTTCCAACCTGGTCTATTCTATTCTATTCTATTCTATTCTATTCTATTCTATTCTATTCTATTCTATTCTATTCTATTCTATTCTATTCTATTCTATTCTATTCTATTCTATTCTATTCTATTCCTCCTGATCCAGGCCAAGAATGTATGTTGTTGAATGCACTGCAGGTTTTAAGTCAGTTTTACTTGCTGCCCAAAACATTTCAGTGAAGGTTCTTGCAGCAAAATGTTAAAACAAAATTACAAGAATGAGTTTTAGCACCCTTTGAGGTCTACTTCTGCTCATACTATACAAAGCATATTTTTATACTCTACCCTAAATTTTCATCAGCAGTGATAATTTAAATTATTAGCAGTGGAGCATCACAAGTAGCCTCCAGATTGGCACTGAATTTCCTTTTACTGTATTTAAGTTAGCTTGAAGGTAGAACTTTGTTTATGTGATTTAATATTTATCAGGGCAAATGCATAAACTCACGGAGTAGTACATATTTACATCTCTAAGTAATTGCTCCTAGTAATTAGTTAATTGCATTACCAGGGACTGCAATGCATTCATTACAAATGTTTTGTGTATATCCAGAGATTTACAAACTCAGCCTGGAATGAGCAGGGACATGTACCTATCATAAAAGAGTTCTACATCATTTATTTGTACTTACTCTTTGTGCAGAAACCCTTTCTGGTATCAAGAAGTCCAACCTAATTATAAACTCAGATCTCTCTCTTGACATTTTTTTCCTGTGCCTGCTAAGCTAGAAGACATTCAACAATATTGTCCACACTTCTAGTTTCATTTTAAAAGTTGTTAGAAATAATGTCACACGATGGTGTGTTTGATGGTGACCTCAATGACAGAAGCACAGAAAAAAGTATTTATTCTGTGTAATGTTGGGGGTCTGACCAGCCTCTGTCCTCAACATCTCTGGGCAGCCTGCTCTAGGGTTCTAGAACCCTGAAACGAAAGAAATTCTTCCTTAAGTTCAAGTGAAACCTCTTGTGTTGTGTTTTGTTCCTATTGCCCCTTGTCCTGTCACTGGGCACCACTGAAAGGAGTCCAGCCCAATCCTCTTGGCATCCCCTCCCACCACCACCACTTTTCAGCTCTTGCTGAGCACTGTGAAGACCCCCTCAGGCTGCTCTTCTCTAGGCTAAACAGCCTCAGGTCTCCCAGCTTTTTCTCATCAAACAGATGCTTCAGGCCCCTCACCATCTTTGTGCCCCTCCACAGGAATCTCGTAAGTAGTTCCCTGTCCCTCTTGAACTGGGGAGCTCAGGACTGGACACAATACTCCAGGTGTAGCATCACCAGGGCAGAATAAAGAAGAAGAACCTCCCTCAGGCTGCTGGCCAGGCTGTTCATACATCCCAGGAGACCACTGCCATTCTTGGTCATAAGAGCACACTGATGTCCCCTAGCATTCCCAAGTCGTTGTCCACAGAGTTGCTTCCATGTACTGATGTAGGGGGTTGTTGCTCCCTCCCCAGGGGCAGGAGGATTTGTACTTTATTAAGGCATTTTTGTTCTAAGGATGGTTGATGCACTTTCTGTCACATTGTTAAAAATTGTGCCTTTACTGAGGACAGGTGAATTGGGTGGTTTAGTGAGAATACAGATCCAAATTCTAATCATGTGTAGACTTGCTCCTACATGTCTTCCAAATCCACACCTATAAGCTCCAAGAAGCTTCTCTGAGGGATCAAAGCAGCTTTCAGGATTACATGTAACAGAATCAAAGGATGATTTGGGTTGGAAGGGATCTTTAAGATCATCCAGTTACAAAACCCCTCCAACAGGCAGGGATATAATTCACTGTATCAGAATAGAATAGAGTAGAATTAGAATAGCATAGCATAGCATAGCATAGCATAGCATAGCATAGCATAGCATAGAATAGAATAGAATAGAATAGAATAGAATAGAATAGAATAGAATAGAATAGAACAGAACAGAATAGAACAGAATAGATAGAATAAACCACGTTGGAAAAGACCTTTGAGATCATTGAGTCCAACCTATCATCCAACACTATCTTATCAACTAAACCATGGCACCAAGCACCCCATCAAGTCTCTTCCTAAACACCTCCAGTGATGGTGACTCCACCATCTCCCTGGGCAGCCCATTCCAATGGCCAATCACTCTTTCTATGAAGAAATTCTTCCTAACATCCAGCCTAAACCTCCCCTGGTGCAGCTTGAGACTGTATCCTCTTGTTCTGATGCTGGCCACCCAGGAGAAGAGACCAACCCGCACCGGGCTATGACCTCCTTCAGGTAGGTGTAGACAGCAATAAGGTCTCCCTTGAGCCTCCTCTTATCAGGTTGCTCAAGGCCCCATCCAACCTGGCCTTGAACACTTCCAGGGAGGGGGCATTCACAATCTCTCTGGGCAGCCTGTTCCAGAGTCTCCCCACTCTTACTGTAAAGAATTTCTTCTTAACATCCAGTCTAAATTTCCCCTCTTACAGCTTCAATCCATTCCTTCTTGTTTTATCACTACAAGCCCTTGTCAAAAGTCACTCCCCAGATATCTTGTAGGCCCCTTTCAGATACTGGAAGGCCACTAGATGGTCTCCCTGCATGACGAAACTGAGGAAGACCATTGGAACACCGAGCAATAGGAGGGACAAAGAACTTTTTGAAGGCTCCATTATAATATCGCTTAACATTCCAATAAATGTTTACAAACAAAGATCTGCCCAGGGGAAATCAAACAGAAATTAAAGGAATGAACCAGTGCAAAGAGAAGATCATTCAACCAAAGTCTATCATGTCTTGAATAAATAAAAAAAACCCAACTCCCAACCTCTAAAGCTGCCTTGAAAATGGAATGCAAACATGAAATGAAGGTACAAATATCACCTCTAACCTTGCTTTGTTACAAAAATACAAAGATTTACTTGTTTTCTGACTTCTGCTGCCAGAGGAAGTTGATAGGAAAAGATACTGTAAAGGTCAGGAAGATTTTTGTTTTGCTTCATTTTGCCTAAAAATATGCCAGCTGTCACAATTTAATGTCTGAAGAAATAAATAGCTGTGCTTGACACGAATTCACCCCAGGAATGGCAGCATAAAAATTGGGAATAGAATAGAATAGAATAGAATAGAATAGAATAGAATAGAATAGAATAGAATAGAATAGAATAGAATAGAATAGAATAGACCAGGTTGGAAGAGACCTTCAAGATCATCGCGTTCAACTTGTCATCCAACACCACCTAATCAACTAAACCATGGCACCAAGCACCCCATCAAGTCTCCTCCTGAACACCTCCAGTGACAGCAACTCCACCACCTCCTTGGGCAGCCCATTCCAATGGGCAATCTCTCTCTCTGTGTAGATTTTCTTCCTAACATCCAGCCTAAACCTCCCCTGGTGCAGCTTGAGACTGTGTCCTCTTGTTCTGGTGCTGGTTGCCTGGGAGAAGAGACCAATCTCCACCTGTCCACAACCTCCCTTCAGGTTGTTGTAGAGAGCAATAAGGTCTCCCCTGAGCCTCCTCCTCTCCAGGCTAAGCAACCCCAGCTCCCTCAGCCCCTCCTCATAGGGCTTGTGTTCCAAACCCCTCACCAACTTCGTTGCCCTTCTCTGGACACGTTCCAGAAACTCAACATCTTTCCTAAACTGAGGGGCCCAGAACTGGACACAGGACTCAAGGTGTGGCCTAACCAGTGCAGTGTACAGGGCCAGAATGACCTCCCTGCTCCTGCTGGCCACACTCTTCCTGATGCAGGCCAGGATGCCATTGGCCCTCTTGGCTGCCTGGGCACACTGCAGGCTCATGTTCAGCCTACCATCAACCAGTACCCCCAGGTCCCTCTCTGCCTGGCCACTCTCCAGCCACTCTGACCCCAGCCTGTAGCACTGCTTGGGGCTGTTGTGGCCAATGTGCAGAACCCGGCACTTGAATGTGTTAAATCTCATGCCGTTGGACTCTGCCCATCTGTCCAGCCTGTCGAGGTCCCTCTGCAAAGCCTCTCTACCCTCCAGCAGATCAGCTTCTGCCCCTAGCTTGGTGTCATCCACAGATTTACTGATGATGGACTCAATGCCCTCATCCAGATCATCAATAAAGATGTTGAAGAGCATGGGGCCCAGCACTGATCCCTGGGGCACACCACTAGTGACAGGCCGCCAGCTGGATGTGGCACCATTCACCACCACTCTCTGGGCTCGGCCCTCCAGCCAGTTCCTAACCCAACGCAGTGTGCTCCTGTCCAAGCCATGGGCTGACAGCTTGGCCAGGAGTTTGCTGTGGGGGGTGGTGTCAAAGGCCTTGCTGAAGTCCAGGTAGACTACATCCATTGCCTTCCCCACATCCACCAGGCTCATCCAGGTTGTTCATCCTGAAGAAGAGAAGGCTCTGGGAAGTGCTTAGAGCAGTCTTCCAGTATCTGAATGGGGCCTACAGGAAAGCTGGGGTGAGACTTTGTTCAAGGGTTTGTGGTGATAGCACAAGGGTTAATGGCTTCACTGGAAAAAGTTGAATTTAGATGAGACCTGAGGGAGAAATTCTTCCCCATGAGGATGATGAAGCACTGAAACAGGTTGCCCAGAGAAGCTGTGAGGCTCCAAGCCTGGAAGTGTTGAAAGGAAGGTTGGGTGGGGACCTAGATCAAGCTGGTCTACTAGGAGGTGCTCCTGCTCATGGCAAGGGGGTTGGAACTAGATTATCTTGAAGAACCCTTCCAACACAAAACATTCCAGATGATCCCATTCAACAATAAGATTTCATTCTTACTTGGACTCATTGTGGAGAGCTTCTGTGTTTGACCAGTTAGGTCCTTAATGTCAGCTGAAGAGTACAGAATGTACATTTTTGTTTTGCCTTAGAATTCTTGAAATATATTAATGGAACAACATCCCTCCAGTAATGAAAATCATTCTGAATGTTACAGCATCAGCTTTGCAACTCTAAAGCAAATAATGGTAACCATGGAGTTGAGATGGTGTAGAAGCAGTGCCCTGCATGACAGAAATACCACAATGCTCATTTTGGCTCTTTGGAAATCAGGAGGAAATCAGCTTTTAAGCTTTTAGAATTTTGGAATGCTTTTAAATGTCTGGGTGTTGTTTCTTTTCTTTGGTTTGGGTTTTTTTTTAACCATAATCTTGTAAATTGACTTGTGCCTTACCCTTTACAAAACTGTGGGTAATATTCCTCAACAACATACAGGATGGGACATAATTGTGCTTTGTTTGTAGGAGAGAAAAACAGGAACTGAAAATTGTGTTGGTTCTGATTCTGCACACTGCTGAAGACCACAGAGTGGTGGGAGGTAGAAGGAACCTCTGCAGATCACCTAGTCCATCCACCTTACTTAAAGCAGGGTCACCTAAAACATGTGTACAGGTCCAGATGGGCTTTGAAAGTCTCCAGAGACGGAGATTCTACAAGCTCTCTGGGCAGTCTGCTTCAGGGCTCCAGCACCCTCACAAAAGTTTTTCTTTAAGTGCAAAAAGTTTTCCTTCAGGTGTTCTTTAAGCAAAATATCCCATGGGCTAGTTTGTACCTATTGCCCCTTGTCCTATCATTGGCAACCACTGAAAAGAGCCCAACTCCGTCCTTATAACATCCACCTTTTAGCTATTGATCAGCATTGATCAGATCCCCTCTAAGGCTACTCTTCCCTGGGCTAAACAGACCCAGATCACTCAGCCTCTAAGAGATGCTCCAGTATCCTCATGACACTTTGTTGGTCTCTCTAAAGTAGTTGCCTGTCTCTCTTGAACAGGGAGGCCCAAACTGTGCACAATACACCACATGCAGCCTCACCAGGGCAGAGTAGAGGGAGGGGGATGATGATGACATCATGAAGTCTTATTGTCTCACAGGTCTTACTATCTCATGATGAAAATATTCAGTCAAAAAGAAGAGGACCTGGGTTCTTGTCCTTGTTGGTCTCTCCTGCGTCTCTCCTCATAGGGCTTGTGCTCCAAACCCCTCACCAGCTCTGTTGCCCTCCTCTGGACACGTTCCAGCAAGTCAACATCTTTCCTAAACTGAGGGGGCCAGAGCTGGACACGACTCTAAGTGTGGCTTAACCAGCGATATGTACAGGGGCAGAAAGACCTCCCTGCTCCTCAAGGAGCAGGATATTCCTCAAAGGCAGTTGTTTAGAACTAAATTTTAATGCAGGGCAACGCTATTGAGGAACTTGCTTTAAGCTGCTATAAAAGTGGCTTTAATAATGTCTGGAAAATAGATCCAGATTTAAAAGTGTCAAAGAAAAGTGATACTTCAACAAATGTGATTCACTGAGTCAAAATGAGGCATTAGTTCTGACATTTGTGAGCATCTTGAAAACATCTTTAATAGCTGATTGGTAATTATATTAGCAGCCTCGATGCTGATTTATTATACAGGTTTTTTTTTTTAATCTGAAGGATGGTCCTTTAAAAAGGAATATATTTAAATGTATCATGCACCATTTTTATCTAGCTCCTTTGTGGCAATTACAAATGCAAAGGTTTCCCACTCTTTGTGAGCATTCAGGTGTAATTTAAACTTCTTTTTACAATTTACCTGACTCTGCACCCTTGTTAACACTCATTCTTTCAATACTGTTTTCAACAACATGAACCCTGGCTGGATCTACCAAAGGACTCCTAATTTTGTTCCTTGTAGAGTGTTCTTCAATGCATGACCCATGTTTTATTCACTTGACACCAGTAAAAACCTGCTCTGAACAGGTTTGGTATCAAGCTTGTTAATTTTAGCACAACCTTTTCACAGCAGTTATGACTTTATGCTATTTCACCACCTCACAACCTATTGCTAAATTAATTTTCACAATAGATTGGAGAGGTGGAGAGAGAGAATTGTCCTCATTTTATACCTGGGACTTATCATGGTATTGTTTTGGCTGAAAAAGACCTCCAGGATCAGCGAGGCCAACTGTCAAATTAGCAACACCATGCCCACTAGATCATGCCCTGAAGTTCCTTGTGTATGTGTTTTTTGAACACCTCTAGGGATGGTGAGTCCACTACCTCCCTGGGCAGCCTGTTCCAATGGCTGACCATTATTTCAGTCAAATTTTTCCCAGCATCCAACCTAAACCTCCCCTGGTGCAACTTGAGGCTATTTTCTCTCATCTTATTGCTTGTTATTAGGGAGAAGAGAACAACACCCATCTCACTCCAACCCCCTTTCATAGCTGTAGATCACTGAATTTTGATGGCTTTGATGATGAGCTAAAAGGTTAGGGTACTGTGAAGTCCTCTGCTAACTCACTGCCACTTCATTCCACATTTTTTGTGGGATTTTTGGTGGTTTTGTTGTGATCCAATGTCTTGTTTTAAGGAAACAAAACCTAAAAACAACAAAGCAAAACAACCACCAGAGCAAAAGAAAATGCCCCCAAGGCAAAGGAAACCAGCCCTCTTGGCAAAGCCAAACAATTTCCTCAGTGAAATCAAAAATCAACCAACCTCAAAGCCAAAACAACTCCAAAGACAAAACAAACTGCAAGTCCCCAAACAAAAACACCCAAAACAATCCCTAAACCAAACAACCCCAAAGGCAAAATAAACCAGAAGTCCCCAAACCAAAATGGGCCTGCATTAGGAATGGTGTGGCCAGCAGGAGCAGGGAGGTCATTGTGCCCCTGTACTCTGCTTTGGTTAGGCTGCACCTTGAGTCCTGTGTCCAGTTCTGGGCCCCTCAGTTTAAGAAGGACATCGAGACACTTGAACGTGTCCAGAGAAGGGCAACAAGGCTGGTGAGAGGCCTTGAGCACAAGCCCTGTGAAGAGAGGCTGAGGGAGCTGGGGTTGTTCAGCCTGGAGAGGAGGAGGCTCAGGGGCGACCTCATTGCTCTCTACAACTACCTGAAAGGTGGTTGTAGCCAGGAAGGGGTTGGCCTCTTCTCCCTAGCAACCAGCACCAGAACAAGGGGACACAGTCTCAAGCTGCACCAGGGGAAGTTTAGGCTGGAGGTGAGGAGAAAGTTCTTCACCGAGAGAGTGATTCACCATTGGAATGGGCTGCCCGGGGAGGTGGTGGAGTCACCGTCCCTGGAGGTGTTCAAGAGGGGACTGGATGTGGCACTTGGTGCCATGGTCTAGTCGTGAGGTCTGTGGTTACAGGTTGGACTCGATGATCTTTGAGGTCTATTCCAACCTTAGCAACACTGTGATTCTGTGATACTGTGAAAACACCAAAAAAAAAAAAAATCCCCCAAAAACCCCAAAACAGACAAAACAACTCAAAACAAAGCTAAGCAACCCCAAGCAAAACAACCCAAAACAATGCAAAGCAATCCCCCAAACAACCCCAAAACCAAGCAAGCCACCACAAAACAAAGCAAATCCCCTAAAACAAAACTGCCCAAAGCAAAGGAAAGACGCAAAACCACTCCAAAACCAAACCACACCACACCAAACAAACCAAGCAACCCTAAAACTGAAGCAACCCAAAACCTGCTCAAATGGAAAGAAAACCACCAAAAAACCCAAAATGTCCTGAAAGTAAAAAAAAAACTACAACCAACCAACCCAGCAAAAAAGCCACAAAGCAAAACAAACAAGCAACAACAACAAAAAAAAACCCCCCACAACCAAAACCCCTAAAGAAAACCAAACTGAAGCAAAACAAAGAACAAAAGAAACCACAATCCCCCCTAAAACCAACCAAGGAAATAAGCCTCCAAAATTCTGTTGCTCATGGAATTTGGCTTTTTCTTTCTGAGGAGATTCACTATTGTGCTTGCATTTATTTTTCCTTGGTAGGAAGTTAGTTTAACACATCAGAAAAACCCCCAAACCAAAACCAAAACAACAACAAAAACAGCAATGAAAACCCAACCGAAAAATCACAACAGCAACAAAAGAACCCCAGAACAACCAAAAAGCAACACACATCACACCCCCACCCCCATGTTAGAGGCTAATGGGTGATCAAACAAAACTGGTTCTAGTGACAAGCTTCTGTTCCGGTCCCAGTTACTACTCCTTCTCTCTTCCAGTGTCCACAACAATGAAGCTAAAATAGGAAGTTAATTTGCTGCAGGCTGCAGGCAGGAGTTTCTGCTGAGCTTGGAGCTCTTGATGTCTTTCAAAGAATCTTCTATAAGAATGGATTATAGTAGCCACACAAGCTGAGTACCAGTTGATTCCTCTTATAAAAGAGGATTAAAAGTGGAGGTGGCTTCAAAAGGTGGTGCCACCGGCAAAGGAAAACTGGGGGGAAAGAGCAAAGAAGCTGCTGTAGAAATTGCAAAATCTCTTGGATAATATTAGTTGTGAGATTGGAGCACAGGCAGCACACTTCAGAAATTGCTCATTATCAGTGACTTCTTGTAGCATGGAGACATTCGTGTAGACAGTCTCTTGGTCAGTTTATTCACTCTTCACAAAGCTAGACAGAACCTCAAGCAAGCAGTTGAAGAACAATTCGTCACAATATCAGCTGAAAAAATAAAGAAGATTCATATATGATTCATAGAACGGTTTGAGTTGGAAGGGACCTGAAAGATCACTCAGCATGGACAGGGACACCTTCCACTAGACCAAACTGCTCAAGGCCTCATCCAGCTGGCCGTGAACACCTCCAGGGAGGTGGTATCTTTAACCTTCCTGGGCAACCTGTTCCAGTGTCTCACCACCCTCACTGTAAATAATTTCTTTCTAATACCAAGTTTAAATCTCCCCTTCTGTAGCTTAAATTCATTGCCCCTCATCCTATCACAACGAGCCCTTCCAGTACATCCCTCCCCAGCTTTCCTGTAGCCCCCTTCAGGTACTGGAAGGCCACTCCTGTAAGGTCTCTCTGGAGCTTTCTCTTCTGCAGAAGAGAACTCAATTCCTCCAGACTGCACTTACGTGCTGGAACAAATCAGCCAGGGCAAAAGAACATCAGGCATGCATTGAGAAACCAGCAGAAAATAGAGAAGGCAGATGTTCTGCTGACCTCTGCCCATGAGAATGTGACAGGGAGTTTTCTTTGTCCCTTTCTGACCAGATAATAATAATAATAATAATGTCTCCAGAGAAATCATTATTGTGACAGGTGTTGTCACACAGTGGATATCTCTACTGCTTTGGGTGCAAACAGGAGTTTAGCTAAAAATCACATCCAGTTTTGATACTACTCATGGTGTACCCTGCAGAGACAGGCTGAAAGAGTTGGAGCTGTTCAGCCTGGAGAAGAGAAGGCTCCAGGGAGACTGTAGAGTGTCCATGCAGTACCTGAAGGGGGCCTATGAGAAAGCTGGGGAGCGACTTTTGATAAGGGCTTGCAGTCACAGGACAAGGGGCAATGGCTTTGAGGTGGAAGAAGGGAGATTTAGACTGGAGATTTGGGAGAAATTCTTTTCAGTGAGGGTGGTGAGACACTGGAACAGGTTTCCCAGGAAGGCTGTGGATGCTCCCTCTCTGGAGATGTTTAAGGCCAGGCTGAATAGGACCTTGAGCAATCTGGTCTAGTGGAAAGTATCCCTGCTTCTGGCAGGGTGGTTTGGTTGGAAGTAGAGGCACTTGGTACCATGGCTTTTTGATTAGATGGTGTTGGGTGATGGGTTGGACTTGATATCGAAGGTCTTTTCTAACCTGGTTAATTCTATTCTATTCTATTCTATTCTATTCTATTCTATTCTATTCTATTCTATTCTATTCTATTCTATTCTATTCTACTCTACTCTACTCTACTCTACTCTACTCTACTCTACTCTACGATCTTCAAGGTCCCTTCCAACCCAAACTGCCTTTGGACTTGGAGACTTAATCTCTTCATTGAACCTTGAAATTTAATGGTTAGCCTTAATGACCTTAAAAGGCTGTTTCCAACCAAAACAATTCTGTAATTTTACAAATGTTGTTACACTGTTGTTCAAAATAAACTGAGGCACTTAGTACATCATGTGAGGTAAGAGGTCCCTCTCATGATGTATTTCTGTATGAGATGAAACAGATAGTCTCTCTCAATTAATCAAATGAGCTAAGCAATTACTCTGGATAATTACAGGCATCTAGAGATGTGAGGCTGCTGGCAATCAGACCCTTGTAACACTAAGAAAATAATTACATCTTGTGGTTTGTCTTGGAAAGGATTAACACCATACTCTACCAAACTGTAGCAGTTTGGGTTAATTTATTTTTGATTCATGATCATGTTTGTGAGACTTTAGAGCCCAGGTCTCACGCTGGAACCATTTGAAAAAAAAATTGATGCTTGCCCCTCTTTTTTCCAGTGCCCCAGTGAGGACTTCCGATGACACAGGTTCAGAGAGAGAAAATAATTAAAAGGTCTGATTTATTAAAGCAACAAATACAACAGGTTTGGAGTTGCTGGTGATAAATGCACCCACCAACCACAAGGTGATCTCAGGTTAATAAATTCTGAGGAACACCCAACACAGTTGGAGACAAAAAAAACCCTATACAATAGCTTTGATATAAAAGAGAAATGCAGCAAAAGTTCATCTGGATATCAAAGGTGCAATTCTTACCAAGAAAAAGTCTCTGTCTTGGGTGGAAGAGAAAGAGCACAGCCTTTTGGCTATCCTCATCTCAGCCTTTCCCTCCCAACTGGTGATGGTCCCAGCGGCAGTGCCTTGAGACATGTTCCTCTCATGGATTTTATACCCTAAGCCCAGTACTCTCTGCCTTCTAGGTGGCGCTTAGCATGATTTGAGTGGAAAGTTGAGCAACACAGTCATAGATGTATAGCACATACTCAGTTTGGCTCATCATACTAGGGGATGTCACCTTGAATATCAAAATGGCAGTTAATTAGGCAAAGGTCCTCATTGGGGCACTCTGACCTTGAAAACCTCCCTGGGGAGCCTGTTTCAGTCTTTGAGAACCCTAACCTCTCCTTAACACCGCCAGAGTTACAGCCATCACAACTTCTCTGGGCAGCCTGTTCCAGTGCCTCACCACCCTCATGGACAAGAATTTCTCCCTCATGGCTCATCTCAATAGAGCTTGAAGCCATCCTGTCACTCTATGTCTTTTTCAAAAGTTCCTCTCCAGCTCTCTTGGACACCCTTCAAATCCTGGAAAGCTGCTAGAGGGTTTCCCTGAGACTTCTTCAGGCTGAACAAGACCAACTCTCTCAGCCTGTCTTCACAGCAGAGGTGCTCACACTGATCATCTTTGTGACCTCCTCCAGACTCACTCTAGCCAGTCAATGTCCTTCTTGTGTTGGGGACACCAGAGCTGGACACAGGACTTTAGGTAGGGTCTCAGCAGAGTGGAGCAGAGGGGCAGAATCCCCTCCCTCCAATTGCTGCCTGTGCTGCTGGGAAGGCAGCCCAGAGTATCTGGTCATGGTGATGGCCCTTGTTGGGACTGATCTATGTCTAATTTCAGAAGGAATTATCTGGAAAAACATACTTATGACTGTTCTCTTTTAAAATATATTTTACTTTAAGATATTGTTTAATGATGTAACTCTCTGAAAGGAGACTGCCTTGTTACAGGGGAGCCAAATGAGTAGAAAACACTCTCAGAACATGCTAGTTCAAACCACTGACCTTTTCAGAGTAAGGAAATTCAGACATCTAGATTCACTTTCCTCACCAACATAATGCTTAAATCAACAGACTGTTGTCTGGGACAATTCTGAAAGGGAAGACAATAGGGAAATATGAAAGGGAAGGTGGTTTCCATCCCTCCTGCTTAATCTGTCCTGACATTGTTAAGAACTTTATGAGGAAAGAGTGAGCAGGAGAGATAAAAAAAAGAAAAAGAGAATCATAGAATCAATAAAGTTGGAAAAGACCTCAAAGATCATCAAGTCCAACCTGTCACCCAACACTTCATGACTACTAAACCATGGCACCAAGTGCCACATCCAATCCCCTCTTGAACACCTCCAGGGATGTCAACTCCACCACCTCCCTGGGCAGCACATTCCAAAGGCTAACAACTCTCTCAGTGAAGAACTTTCTCCTCACCTCCAGCCTAAACTTCCCCTGGCACAGCTTGAGACTGTGTCCTCATGTTCTGGTGCTGGTTGTCTGGGAGAAGAGACCAACCCCCACCTGGCTACAACCTCCTTCAGGTAGTTGTAGAGAGCAATAAGGTCTCCCGTGAGCCTCCTCTTCTCCAGGATATAATCCACCAGGGAAAGCATTAAGTGAAGTTGGTTGAAAATGTGGGAGTCAGATTATGGTTGATCAGAAACAAACTTTTTTAGTTGCTTAAATGAATATGGACACACTGTGCTTGAAGAGAAATTTTGCCTTCCATATAGCCTAACAGTCATTACATCACAATTACATTAAAATCTTGAACTTTATCCAAGCAGCACTTTACTTTAGCCTTTGAATGCAGCTGTTTAGAATTTTTATGTTTGTGTTCCTTTTTTTTTTCCCCCCACACAGTTCTGAGGCTACCACTTAGGAGTCACTCAGAGGAAGCATTTAATTCAAACTTCAGGTTTGGGTAGACAAAGAGGCTAAGTGGCATTTAACACAAACAGCACTTTGCCATTCACAGAGAACACAGAGGACAGAAGGAAGGTTAGTCACATGAAGAATAAACAAGGAAAAAGCCCTTGGTTTTGTGGCCTCTGCCATAAGTAGAGAAAGGCACAACTGTGGCCTTTTTGCTCTTCACATCATCGCTTTCTCATGCACTTTCCTTTTTGACATTTTCCCAAGGAGATTGGGTTACCAGGCTTTTCTAGACCTTGATGATAAACAATGAAAAGCTAATAAAACCCTGATTTTTTTTTCCCAGCTTCTTCCTCAGATAAATTGAAGGCTGTTAGTCATGTTCTGCATTTTGATAAGAGCAGTGGCAAAAGGAGCATCATACAAAAGAGGAATGAAATTACACAGCCTGCCTCTGGTAGAATCATAGAAACAGAGAATGCTAAGGGTTGTAATGAACCTCTGGAAAAAAAATGAGTCCAATCACCCTAGGGCAGATCACACAGGAATACATCCAGAAGGGTCTTGAAAGTCTCCAGAGAAGGAGACTCCTCAAACTCTGTGAAAAGCCTGCTCCAGAGCTCCTGGCACCCTCACAGCAAAGAAGTTTGATCTGGCTGGATTGATGGGCTGAGGTCAGTTGTATGAAGTTTAACAAAGCCAAATGATGGCTCCTGTTCTTGGGTCAAACAACTCCATGAACACTACAGGCTTGGGGTAGAGTGGCTGGAAACTGACAAGCAGAAAGAGAACATGAGCCAGGGTGTGCACAGGTGACCAAGAAGGCCACCAGCATCCTGGCCTGGATCAGAAATAGTGTGACCAGCAGGAACAGGGAAGTGACTGACCCCTAGACTCAGCACTGGTGAAGCCATCTTGAATCCTGGGTTCGGTTTTGGGTCCCCCACTGCAAGAAGTGTATTGAGCTGCTGGAGCATTCCTAGAGAATAGCAATTAAGCTGGTGAAGGGTTTGGAAAACAGGTCTGGTGAGGAGCATCTGAGGCAATTGGGATTAAGTCTGGGATTAAGTCTGGGGAAAAGGAGGCTGAAGGGAGACCTCATTACTCTCCACAACTCTCTGAAAGGAGGTTGGAATGATGTGGAATGTGTTGGAATGATTCTCTTCTCCCTAGTATCAGGCAATGGGATGAGAAGAAATGGCCTCATGTTGCACCAGGGAGGCTTAGATAGCATATGAGAAGAAACTTCTTAACTGAAAGGGTTCTTAAACACTGGGACAGGCTGTCCAATGAGGTGGTTGAATCCCCACCCTTGGCAGTGTTTCAAAGAGGTAAAGACATACTGCTGAGGGACATAGCAGAGTTAGAGAAGGGTTGGACTTTTCAAACCAAAATGATTCTATCATTTAATGAAAAACTTTGGAGAATATCAGCAATTTATATAGGTAATTTGAGTTCCCATAGACAGAAAAATAGAATAGAATAGAATAGAATAGAATAGAATAGAATGGAATGGAATGGAATGGAATGGAATGGAATGGAATGGAATGGAATGGAATGGAATGGAATGGAATGGAATGGAATGGAATGGAATAGACCAGGTTGGAAGAGACCTTCGAGATCATCACGTCCAACCAATCAACCAACCCAACCCACCTAAACAACTAAACACGGCACCAAGCACCCATCAAGTCTCCTCCTGAACACCTCCAATGAAGGTGACTCCACCACCTCCCTGGGCAGCACATTCCAATGGGCAGTCACTCTCTCTGTATAGAACTTCTTCCTAACCTGCAGCCTAAACTTCCCCTGGTGCAGCCTGAGACTAGTTGCCTGGGAGAAGAGACCAACCCCCACCTGTCTACAACCTCCCTTCAGGTAGTTGTAGAGAGCAATAAGGTCTCCTCTGAGCCTCCTCCTCTCCAGGCTAAGCAATCCCAGCTCCCTCAGCCTCTCCTCATAGGGCTTGTGTTCCAAACCCCTCACCAACTTCGTTGACCTCCTCTGGATATGCTCCAGCAAGACAACATCCTTCCTAAACTGAGGGGCCCAGAACTGGACACAGGACTCAAGGTGTGGCCTAACCAGTGCAGTGTACAGGGCCAGAATGACCTCCCTGCTCCTGCTGGCCACACTCTTCCTGATGCAGGCCAGGATGCCATTGGCCCTCTTGGCTGCCTGAGCACACTGCAGGCTTACATTCAGCCTACCATCGACCAGTACCCCCAGGTCCCTCTCTGCCTGGCCGCTCTCCAGCCACTCTGACCCCAGCCTGTAGCACTGCATGGGGTTGCTGTGGCCAATGTGCAGAACCCGGCAATTGGATGTGTTCAGTCTCATGCCGTTGGATTCTGCCCATCTGTCCAGCCTGTCGAGGTCCCTCTGCAAAGCCTCTCTGCCCTCCAGCAGATCAACTCCTGCCCCCAGCTTGGTGTCATCCACAGATTTACTGATGATGGACTCAATGCCCTCATCCAGATCATCAATAAAGATGTTAAAGAGCATGGGGTGATCATGTTACTTTGATATTTCAGTGTGCCTATGCTCTTACAATGCTGTTTGTGTTCACTTGTAAGACAGGATGCTCTGTTTCCCACCCAGTGGAACGTAGATCTTATCCTGAGCCCTGGAACCTGTGGTGCACAGGAGGAGTAATTTGCAAATCCTTTTCCTGCCAAAATTCATTTAAGCGAATAATGCCCAATAGCTTGTGGGACGGTGTCTTTTGTGTGATGTAGCAGCTTGATTTAGACCCTAGCACATTTTCACATCTGTTTGTTGGTTTGGTTGGTTGGGTTTTTCCTCTTACTTTTCCTTTATTTTTCTGATAATCCGCATCACACAGAGGGGGAAAAAAAAAAAAAATGATGAAAATTGTTTCTTGGAGATGTAGGGGATGGCAGTTCCTGCTGCGTTCACAACTAAAAGGTGTTGTGAGCTCATCCCCCAGAGCACGATAGTGCTGATTAGAAATGTCTTGCTTCTGAGAAGGTGAAGGACTCCCACATTTCACTGACTTTCCAGCCCAGCAGGAATGCAGAGCCCAGGAGCAAAGGAGTCTTTGATATTCACCTCTTTCTTTGTCCTCGTTTAATCACGTTTTCGTTCCGCATCAAGAACGCTTCTTGTAGGATTCCCGAGGAATTACCATAAGGATTGCAGAAAATCCAAGGAATAATTTGTGAAATAATAATAAAATAATAATAAAAAAATTAGACATGGAAACCTTAAAGGTAAATGAATTCTGAAGTGTTTCAACTGGGAAGAGACTTTTGACAAGGGCTTGTAGCGATAGGGTGTGGAACTAAATGGCCTTTAAGGTCCCTTCCAACCTAAATGATTCTATGAGTAGAGTCCTGCAGTAGTTGGATATTAGAAGGAGCTTTTTGACTACAAATTTTCTCACAGATTGAGACAGGCTGCCCAGGGAGATGGCTGAATTCTGATCCCTGAGGTGTTAAAAAGACTTTTTACAAGGGCTTGTAGTGATAGGACAAGGGGGAATAGATTTAAGCTTGAGGAAGGCAGATTTAGACTGGCTAGTAAAAGAAATTCTTTACAGTGAGGGTCGTGAGACACTAGAACAGGTTGCCCAGGGAGGTTGTGGATGGCCCCTCCCTGGAGGTGTTCAAAGTCAGGTTGGACAAGGCCTTGAGCAATCTGGTCTAATGGAAGGTGTCCCTGCCCATGGCAGTGGCTTGGAACTGGATGATCTTGAAGGACCTTTCTACCCCAAACTATTTTTTTGATTCTGTGATACCTGACTGAATGAAGGCCTGGGGTCTACCTCTTGTTAATCAGAAATATTGTTTTCATGCCTTTCATGAGAATCTCATGAGCTAGTATTGACATGTTTTACACCAAGACAAAGACAATAAATTCTTCAACTATGTCTCTTCCCTTATCCCTCTCACTGCCCAGCCACAAGAACATTCATAGTGACAGAAGAGGGCAACAGGCAAAACATGGCATTTTTTTGGTTGGAAAAGACCTTTAAGTTCATCAAGGTCAACCATTCTCAAACTCTACCACAGCTGGGGATAAACCATGTCCCCTAGGACCACATCTCTGCCTCTTTAAAACACCTCCAGGGATGGGGTTCCAGTCTTTGAGAACCCTTTCAGTCAAGAAGTTTCTTCTAAGATCCAATCTAAATATCGCCTAGTGCAACTCACGGCCATTTCTTTCTGTCCTATCACTTGTTGCTTGGGAGAGAAGAGAGCAATCCCCAGCTGCCTCCAACCTCCTTCAGGGAGATGTAGAGAACAATGAGGTCTCCGCTCAGCCTTCGCTTCTTCAGACTAAACAACCCCAGTTCCCTCAGCCACTCTCTTACAGGGCTGTGCCACCTGGCCGCTGATGCTTGCCGAGGAGCGGGACTGAGAGGAGCGCCAGGGACACACAGCTTCCTCTGGCCCCCTGCCCCCTCCTGCTTCCCCCGAAGTCTCCCCGGTTTGCTCCCCGCTCTGCCCAGGGCTGCAGAGTGCCACTTTCAGTGGTGCACACCAACCCTTCAGTGGCACTGCTTGAGACAATGAAAACTTGGCATCGCACAGATAATTATTTTTCCCCTTCACACCCTCCCTTAAAAGTATTTAACTTTCCCTTGTTTGCTTTCACTTAGCTCTCAGAATGATTTAACAATGCAGGAGTTTTTTCTTCAGCTGATAACCAAAATACCAACATACTCTGACCTCATCTGCCTGCACAGTTTCAGAAGGCTTGAAGTCCATTAAAGGAACTTTATCTTCAGCTGATTATCATTCTCTCTACATTATTATTTCTCCAACCTATGCTCCTTACCTCAGCATGCTTCAATTTAAAGTTGCTCTCATTATACCTGTCAGTATGTCATGTCAGGAACTCTTTTGTCAGGCCACCTGATTAGGATTTTTGATGGATTAGAGCCAAAAAGAGCTTCCATTTTTAACCTACTTGATGAAGAAATTGAGATTTTTCTCACATGTGCATCCCTTGGATGGAGTTCCAGATCATTAAGTGAGAGTTAGGATATTGTGGAAAAAAGACCAGCCTAATTTTCCCATTTCTTGTCATCTCTGTACATTCTCTTAGTATTTTCACCACCGTATCCATCCTTGTACCCAGAAACTGCTTCAATTCTTGCAGCACAGGACTCCTAGGGCCTTTTAACAACAGCTTAAAGAGAATGGAATTTAGAATAAAATAGAACAGAATTAACCAGGTTGGAAGAGACCTTCTAGATCATCGTGTCCAACCTATCACCCAAAACTATCTAATCAACTGAACCATGGCACCAAGCACCCCGTCAAGTCTCTTCCTAAACACCTCCAGTGATGGTGACTCCACCACCTCCCTGGGCAGCACATTCCAATGGTCAGTCACTCTCTCTATGAAGAACTTCTTCCTAACATCCAGCCTAAACCTCCCCTGGTACAGCTTGAGACTGTGTCCTCTTGTTCTGGTGCTGGTTGCCTGGGAGAAGAGACCAACCCTCACCTGGCTACAACCTCCTTTCAGGTAGTTGTAGACAGCAATAAGGTCTGCCCTGAGCCTCCTCTTCTCCAGGCTAAGCTCCCAGCCTCTCCTCATAGGGCTTGTGCTCTAAACTTGCCTCAATTATAGAATCATCGAATTGTAGAATGGTTTGGATTGGAAGGGAACTTCAAGATCTTTAAGGAATCTCTTCTGAACAAGCTAAGGAAGCACTACTAAAGCACTACTGAAGCTGGAAATGGGGAGATTCAGGCTAGATGTGAGGAAGAAGTTCTTCACCATGAGAGTGGTGAAGCCCTGGAATGGGTTGTCCAGGGAGGTGGTTGAGGCCCAGTCCCTGGAGGTGTTTAAGACCAGGCTGGACGAGGCTCTGGCCAGCGTGATCTAGTGTAGGGTGTCCCTGCCCATGGCAGGGGGGTTGGAACTAGATGATCCTTGTGGTCCCTTCCAACCCTGACTGATTCTATGATTCTATGATTAATAAAAATATCTCTTCATGAAGCCCTCTTCTGCTCTCCTTTTCCCAGTTGTGCACTTGTTTATGCAGAGCTCATTAATCAATTCAAATTATCTCCAAGCTGCAATTCCAAGCCTCATTAATATTATCAACAAATCCTTACTTACAGAAACTGTGACACTCTCTCCCTCAGCATCTCCCTGGAGAACTTGGCTGCTCATGGCTTGGATGGGTGGATGATCGGCTGGCTGATGGTTGGGAACAAAGAGTGTTGGAGAGTGAAGTTAAATCCAGTTGGCAGATGATCAGAAGTGTTGTTCCCCAGAGCTACAGTGCTGGAGCCTGTTCTGTTTAACATCTTTATCAATGATCTGGGTGAGGAGATCGAGTGCACCCTGACTTAATTTGCAGATGAAACTACATTGGGTGGGAGTGTTGATTTGCTGGGGGTTAGGAAGACTCTGCAGAGGGATCTGACCAGCCTCGATCAATGGGCTGAGGTCAATGGAATGAGGTTTAATGAGTGCTGTGTCCTGCGCTTGGGTCACAACAACCCCATGAATGCTCCAGGCTTGGGGCAAAGCAGCTGGAAACTGCCTGTCAAAAAAGGACCTGGGGGTGCTTGTTGACAGCTGTCTGAAGATTAGTCAGCAGTGTGCTCAGGTGGCCAAGAAGGCCACCAGCATCCTTGCCTGGATTGCCATCAGGAGTAGGAAAGGGATTATCCCCCTGGTCTCAGCATTGGTGAGGCCACACCTTGAGTGCTGAGCTCAGGTTTGGGGCCCTCACTGCAAGAAGGACATTGAAGCTCTGGAGTGTGTCCAGAGAAGGACAACAAAGATGGCAAAGGGTCTGAAGAACAGGTCTGGTGAGGAGCAACTGAGGGAGCTGGGGTTGTTTAGTCTGGAGAAGAGGAGGCTGAAGGGAGACCTTCTGTCTCTCTCCAACTTCCTGAAAGGAGCTTGGAGTGAAGAAGGGATCGGTATTTTCACCCTACTACTAAGTGGCAGAACTAGTGGAAATAGGGTTCTCAAGGACTGCTCAGGGAGGTGTGTGAATCTACACAGCTGGAGGTATTTCAGAGAGGCAGAGATGGGGTGCTGGAGGCCATGGTTTAGCACCAGCATTCATAGAGTTAGGGAATAGCTGGACTCAATGATTGTAAAGGTCTTTTCCAATGAAAACAATTCTATGATAGTCATAAAATCTTTGTCCTTACAGCCAGTGTGTGGTGCTTCCAGCTACACAGATTAATTACAATAGATCCATAGATTTCCTCCTTCTTCATGTTAACTTTAGAGACATGGAAGAAACTGAAACTGAGGACAGCCCCTTCATATATATATATATATATATATATATATATATATATATATATATATATATATATTATTCTGAGTGCACAGACATAAAGGACCTCCCTATACGATTTATTTAGTTAAAAAAAATGGGCTTCATCCTGGCAAAATGAAAGTTACAGGAAGATTTTCTAGATGCTTTCCAGTATTTGAAAGGGGCATCAGGAGAGCTGGAGAGAAAGTTTTGGCCAAAGCATGGAGTGACAGAGCAAAAGGTACTGGCTTCAAACTGGAAGAAGATGGATTGGTGTGCTGGTTTAGGCTGGGTGCTGGCCCGGATGCCACTGCACAGACCACGCCTGTGAGGTCCCAAAAGGGTCCAGCCCACTGGGTGGTCACAGGAAACCAGGTATTTCACCCACAATCCTCTGATCATCTATAAAACATCCACGTGGGGTCTTCACTCCCTCTTTCGTCCCCCGTCAGTGCCTAGGTAGCATGGCATGAGCTGCCCTCCTTGGGCCTACCCAGGCCCAAGGCTGAGTTGGGGGGGAGAAAGAGCCCTGGAGGGTTTTGGGTGTACCCCAGGTGGGGATGGGATGTTCTTGGGTATGTTTTTTTGGATCTCTCTCTCTTTGTCACGGTGCTTGTGGTCTTCTGTAAAACTTTCATTGTTTTTCCATTTTAACTTTCCACCATTTTTTGCAGTCCGTTTGTCTGAGTCGTTATTTTTGCCCGTGGTGGGAGAATTGGCCTCCCAAACCACAACAGTTGGGATGAGACATGAGGAGGAAATCCTTCCCCATGAGGGTGGAGAGGCGCTGGGAGAAGTTGCCCCACAAAGTTGTGTAGGCTGCAAGCCTGGAAATGTTGAAAGACAGGGTTGGACGGGGATCTTAAGCAAGCTGGTCTAGCAGAAGTTGTCCCTTGGACCTTGAAGGTCCCTTCCAATCCAAATCACTCTATGATTCTGTCATTTTTCCTGTGCAATTCTAACAGGAGTAGTTTTAGCAGGGAAAAAAATAATCAACTGTTGTAGTTTAGAGCTGTTTTTCATTTCCTCATGAATATCTCTGTTAATATTTGTGGTTCTTCCCACATGCATTTTTTTAATAAGTAGAATAAGAAAGGCCTGGTTCATTATTTATTTCTTGTACTTCCCATTAATTTATTTTTTTGTATGGCAAATCTAATGCAGCCAACCTAGTCAATATTAGTTTGTATCTCAGAGATGACAGCTTCTGTTGCGTGGTTTGTCCCCAGCAGAAGATCATAGAACCACACTGCTGTTTTGGTTGGAAACGCCCTCTAAGCTCATTAAGACTACCTTCCAACCTAAGACCACCGTGGTCATTAAACCATGTCCCAAAATGCCATGTCCATGTGTTTCTTGAACACCTCCAGGGATGGGGGCTCCACTGCCTCCCTGGGAAACCTGACCACATCTCTTAGAGTCTGTACATTTAATTTCTATGTTTAGAAAACAGAAGCTGCATTTTTTTTTAATGCCTGACTTATGATTAGGAGCGATATACAATGTAGGACGGGAAAGATGGGCATTTTTAAGATGGAGCTTGATAAACTCAGGGAGATATTACCCTGCAATGTAATTTATGATGGCAGGGGAAATCAGTTTTGTGGTCTACTGGGTCTTTAGTGGTCTTAACAGTATTAATAACTTTGTAACTTCATGAAACTTGTGTAGGTTTGATGGAAGTTACCAAAATTACAAAGTCTGATATTAACTTTGAATATGAAAATAGCACAAGGGAGGCAAAGTATTTACAAGAGCTATTCCTTGTTGGGCTTTGATTATGTTTGCCTTGATTATGCTGCCCAGCTCTAAAAGATTTCTTCTTTCACATTCACAGTAAGTTTGTTATTGTCTCAGCCTGGTCAGATAGGAGTAGAGAGCAGACAGAGATACATCTCTTTATAAATACCAGTGATGAGTGGCATTCCTCAGAGGTTTTTACTGGACCCAGTGCTATTTAACAACTCTGTCAGTGACCTGGACAACGGGACTGAGGCACCCTCAGCAAGTCTGCTGATGGCTCCAATCTGTGTGGTCCTGGTAATATACTGCAGGCAATGGATGTCATTCAGAGGGACTCAGACAGGATGGAGAGGTGAGGCCACACCAACATTATGAAGTTCAACAAGGCCAAGTGCAAGGTGCTGGACCTGGGTTGGTGCAATCCCAAGTGAAAATACAGTTTGGGTGAGGAGTGGCTTGAGAACAGTATTGAGGAAAAGGACTTGTGGGTGTCAGTTGATGACAAACTCAACATGAACCATCAATGGTTACTGGCTGCCCAGAAGCCAACCATGTCCTGGGCTTCATTAAAAGAAGTGTGACCATCAGGACAAGGGAGGTGATTCTGCTCCACTGCTCTGCTCTGGTGAGACCCCACCTGGAGTACTGTATTCAGTTCTGCTGCTCTCAACACAAAAAGGACATGGAATTGTTGGAGCAGATACAAAGATACAGATACAGATACGATCTGGAGCACCTCTCCTATGGAGAGAACCTGAGAGAGTTAGGGATGTTCAGCCTGGAGAAGAGAAGTCTCCAGGAAGACCAGAGTGCTGCATCTCAATATCTGAAAGGGACCCACAGGACAGTGGTGGAGGGACTGTTTAGAAGGGCTTGTGGTGACTGAATGAGGGGCAATAGCTTTGAGCTGGAAGAGGGGAGATTTAGACTGGAGATGAAGAAGAAATTCTTTACAGTAAGGGTAGTGAGACACCTTAATAGATTGCCCAGGGAGGTTGTGGATGCCCCCTCCCTGGAGGTGTTCAAGGCCAGATTGGATGGGGCCATCAGCAACCTGTTCTAGCAGGAACTGTCCCTACCCATGGCAGAGGGATTAGAACTAGATGATCTAGAAGGCCCCTTCCAACCCAACATATTCTATGATTCCATGGAGGACTTTGGAAGTTTATTGTGGTTATTTTAGGTGGCATAATGAGCACAAATGTTCAGAAGGTAGTAAAGAGCTTGGCTGTTGGAAACCAACAATGTTAGTTTCTTTGCAGTGTTACAGAGGGAATCTCTTTTGGGTATTGAATTTTATGAGAGACACAACATTCCAAAAGAGATATTGGCAAAAGGAAAGAAGTTCAGAGGACAGCAAAAAACAAACCATCAAGGAGATGAATGGATTGATTTCTGAGGAAAGATAACAAGAGAAAATATGCATAACTTGACTCAGCAATGCCAAAAGGCAGAGAGAATTAACAGGCTACAAATAGCCAATGTATTGAAATATTAAGTCTGAGAGAAGCATCTCAGTGCAGGACAAGATGATGTAGCTAGAATATTGACAAGAAATTAAGGAAAGGAAATTATAAACTGAATGCCAAAGCAACCACTGCAGAATAGATTGTTTGGTCTTCCGATTGGATTGGAATTGGAATTAAAATGTACCAACAGGTCTGACATTAATTCTGCTGATCTTTGACCACTCATGCTAACAATATTAAAGTTACAGGACAACACTGAGTCAGGAATTATCATCCTTTTATTTTGTAAGCAGATAAATTCTGAGTTGTGTTTACAGGAGTTGCCAGGAGGTTGAGGGAATCATAGAATTGTTTGGGTTGGAAAAGACCTCTAAGATCTTCGAGTCCTACTGTCAACACCACCATTGCCATTGAAGAGGTGATAAGGATCTAAGGTCTTCATGTTAGTGCTTTTGGAAGCTAGAGAAAAAGGGGTAAGCAGGGCTGAATAAAGTTGTTCCTCAAGAGGATAGAAACTTCAGAATTAGCATGTTTACAAGTGAAAACTACTTTTTTTTTCCTTTAAAGCCATTAAAATAACTCTTGCAGGAAAGAAATTTGTTCTACTATCCAAGCCAAACCTCTCTTCCTGCAACTTGAGGCCATTTTCTTCTGTCCTATCATTTATTACCTGGGAGAAGAGACCAAATGCCACCTCACTTCAGCTTCTTTTAAGGGAGCTGTAGAGAGCAATGAGGTCTCCCCTCAGCCTGCTCTTCTCCAGAATAAACAATCCCGGTTCCCTCAGTTGTTCCTCTCAAGACCTGTTTTCCAGACCCTTCATCAGCTTTGTTGTCCCATAGTCCTGACCAGGCATGGACCTGCAGTCCCATGTGCTGGCCCAGCCTTAACCCATCACCAGACATGCCAGATGGCAGAGGCTGGGGCTGTCCCCAGCTACCCTCTTCCCTGACAGACCTTTCTGCTCAGCTTGAAGGGCCCCAAGGGCTCTCAGTTCTCAGCCCCCAGAATTCTGCTGGCTCACACTTACTCCATAATAAAGAACAGACTCAGAGAACAACACATGAGTGGGTGGGAAAGGATTCTTCTAAATCATCACTCCATTGCCTCAGGGAAAAGGAAAACACTCTCAGCTGTTGTTCAGCTCAGCCCCTCAGACAGTTTGCTGGGTTTTTTTTAGATGGTGACACATTGCCTGCTGTTTTACTCAACCAAGATAAAGTTTCCTGTCTTTTTGTTTTGTTTTGTTTTGTTTTTGGAGCAGTGTGGGTTTGGTTTGTGGCTATTTTTCTGTTGTTTGGGGGGTTTGTTTTTATTTTGGTTTGTTTTTTGTTGCTGCTGTTGTTGCTTTAGTTTGATTTTTTTTTTTTGTTAATTAGGATAGAATCACAGAATTGTTTCAGCTGGAAAAGACTTCTAAGGTCATCAAATCCAACTATCAACCCAACACCACCATGACCATTAAACCACATCCCAAAGTGCTGTGTCCATATGTTTCTAGAAGATCTCCAAGGATGGTGACTCCACCACCTCCCTGGACAGCTGCTTCCAATGCTTGACCACTCTTGCAGCAAAGAAATTATTCCTAAGATCCAACCTAAACCTCCCTGTCACAATTTCAGGTCATTTACTCTCATTCTATCATGTGACACCAGGGAGAAGAGACCAACTCACACCTGGCTCCATCCTCCTTTTGGGGAGTTGTAGAGAGCAATGAGATCTCCCCTTAGCCTCCTCTTCTCCAGACTAAAAAATCCCAGGTCCCTCAGCTACTCCTCCCCAGACCTGTTCTGCAGACCCTTTGCCAGCTTCATTGCTCTTTTCTGGACCTTCTCCAACTCCTTGATTTCCTTTTTGTAGTGAGAGGCCCCAAACTGAACCCAGTGTTAGACATGTGGCCTCCCCTGTGCTGATTACAGGGGCACAATCCCTTACTCCTACTGGCCACATTATTGCTGATCCAAGCCTGGATGTTTTTGGTCTTCTTGGCCATCTGAGCACATGCTGGCTAACCTTCAGCTCGCTGTTGACCAACATCCCAGATCCATTTCTGTTGGACAGTTTCCAGCCCTTCTGTCACAAGCCTGGAGTGTTCATGGGATTGTTGTGACCCAAGTGCAGAATAGAATAGCATAAAATAGAATTAACCAAGTTGGAAAAGACCTTCGAGATCATCAAGTCCAACCTGTCACGTAACGCTATCTAATCAACTAAACCATGGCACCAAGCACCCCGTCAAGTCTCTTCCTAAACACCTCCAGTGATGGTGAATCCACCACCTCCCTGGGCAGCACATTCCAATGGCCAGTCACTCTCTCTATGAAGAACTTCTTCCTAACATCCAGCCTAAACTTCCCCTGGCGCAGCTTGAGACTGTGTCCTCTTGTGGTGCTGGTTGCCTGGGAGAAGAGACCAACCCCACCCTGGCTACAACCTCCCTTCAGGTAGTTGTAGAGAGCAATAAGGTCTCCCCTGAGCCTCCTCTTCTGCAAGCTAAGCAACCCCAGCTCCCTCAGCCTTTCCTCATAGGGCTTGTGCTCCAGACCCCTCCCCAGCTTTGTTGCCCTTCTCTGGACATGTTCCAGCAAACTCAACATCTTTCCTAAACTGAGGGGCCCAGAACTGAATGCGGTACTCAAGATGTGGCCTAAACACCTGGCCTTGTTAAACCTTATACAATTTGTCTGGGTCCATCAATTCAGCGTGGCCAGACCCCTCTGAAGATCCTTTGCACTCTCCTGCAGAGCAACATTCCACTCAATTTAGTGTCCTTTTCAAACTTACTAAGGGTGCACTTAATTCCCTCATCCACATCACTGATGATGATGTTAAAGAGAACTGGCCCCAAAACTCGGCCTTGGGGGACACCAGTAGTGACTGGCCACTAACTGGACTTAACTTCATTCACCACAACACATTTCCTGTGTCCTTGTAAGGACTTATTGGATCTAAAGATCTCTTCAAAATAATGATGTTTCCCTTCATATACCTAAGAAATATGTAGGTCAATAAGACTCTGTTCGTGTTGCATCATTGAGCAACCTGCGTGGAGGAAATTCTTCTTCACAAGGATGAATAGAATAGAATAGAATAGAATAGAATAGAATAGAATAGAATAGAATAGAATAGAATAGAATAGAATAGAATAGAATAGAATGAACCAGGTTGGAAGAGACCTTCAAGATCATCGTGTCCAACCTATCATCCAACACCACCTAATCAACTAAACCATGCAACCAAGCACCCTATCAAGTCTCCTCCTGTCACTAGAACAGGTTGCCCAGAGAAGTTGTGGAGGCTCCAAGCCTGGAAGTATTGAAAGCCAAGTTGGATGGAGCCATGAGCAAGCTGGTGCAGTAGGAAGTGTTCCTGTCCATGGGAAGGGGGGTTTTAGAACTAGATGATCTTGAAGATCCTTTCCAATCCAAAGCATTCCTTGAATCTATGAATCTTTAGCTATGATGCCACTGTGCAGACAGCCTTTGAAAAAGACTTTCCATTGCATTGATAATTCAAATTGCTCCTGAAATGTGCTGTGAAAGGCACAGAAAGCTATCAGTGCTCCAACACTTGAATTTCAAATGGCCAGCGTTATTAAAAAGTGGGTAAATCGTGGTTTAACATTTTATTAGTTCCACTTTTTCGCTTTGAGAACTCTTCAATTTATTGCATTGAGTCGCTGTCCTTTGAAAGTGCCCTGATTATGTTGCCCTTGCAATTCTAGAAGTCATATTTTAAAAAGGTCAAAATGTTTATCTTTATAACAGAAAAAGTCATAGCTACTTATTGGTCTTGAAGTTGCTTCCTGTTCTGTTCCCCTGATGTTAATCTCAGTGCTTGGCTTCCTTCTTCTCTTCTTGTCTTAAGAGGTATCTGCTTTTGATGTATATAATTCAAGACAAACAAAAATCAAATAGAATAGAAATGAGCCCTTTGATCTTCTAAATGCATTGCTAAATGAATCTCTTCTCCTTACCTGTGCATTTTGAAAAGGACATCGCTGCTTTGGAGTTACTGACAGAGGGATTGACCCTTTTGATGCACACCTCTCTGCTCCTCTGGAATTATCATTTGTGTTCTTCTGGTTTTCACCAGAAAGGCTTGGCCTTTTTAAGGAATGATTACTTTTGCCATGGCCCTAAAGGTTTTCCTTTTGTAATCATTTTAACCAGTTCTCCGTTTTATTCCCCCAAAACTTCTTTTGATAGCTCAAGAGAGAAGCTGTGATCCCTGCAGAGCATGGTCTCATTCACCATTGATAAGTCGTAGAATTATTGAGTTGTTTCCATTGGAATAAACTTCAAGATCATCAAGCCCAGCAATTCTCTAACTCTACCAAGGGTGGGGCTAAACCACATCACACCTCTGCCTCTTCTAAACATCTCCAGGGATAAGGATTCAAACACCTCCCTGGGCAGCCTATTCCAGGCTTTGAGGACCCTTTCAGTTAAGACGTTTCTTCTCAGATCCAACCTAAACCTTCCCTGGCACAATTTCAAATCATTTTCTCTCAATCTGGATAGCAGGGAGAAAAGACCAACCCCCATCTCACTCCAACCTTGTTTCTAGGGAGTTGTAGCGAACAATGAGGCCTCCCCTCAGCCTCCTCTTCTCCAGAATAAACAATCCCAGCTCCTTCAGATGTTCCTCACCAGATCTGTTCTGTAGACCCTTCACCAGAGTCTTTGGCCTTCTCTGGACACAGTCCAGCCCCTCAATGTCCTTCTTACAGCAAGGGGTGCAAAACTGAGCTCAGTACTCAAGGTGTGGTCTCACCAGTGTGGAATCCAGGGGGAAAAAATAATTTCCATGATCCTGCTGACCACAGTGCTCCTGATCCAAACCACAATGTTGTTGGCCATCTTGGCCACCTGAGCATGATGCACTCACACACCTTCAGCCAGCTGTCTATCCACATATCATCTGATACACACAAGACAGTACAAAAACATGAGTGTGAGTCATTGTTCCAGTCACCTCCCCATCTGCATTGGGCTGTAGTGCTCAGACTACAGGTACCAGCTCATCCACTACCTACTGAAATCACTGCAGAGAGTTGGGCTGGCCAGTGTCTTCCCACAACACACACTGGTTTATTTGTATACATGCTTTTCTGGTGCACTTGAGAAATGTAGTTCCTACTAGTTGCCATGGTTGCTGTCTACAGTCTTAATAAACATCTTCAAGTGTTTTGAAAAGTGCACAGAAATACCATCCAAGGCTGGCTGCCAGCTGGAAGAGCTTTCTAAAAGAGTGCACTTGCTCACCAGGGGTTTCCCATAATATGTCTCCAGCTGGCATCCTGCCCTGCTAGACTGGAGCCTCTGGGAGGGCGAAACTGTACCTGTTGTTGGCAGATTTGATCTCACAGTAGGGGTGGGAGTGTCCCAGGAAGAGCTTTTAACAATTTCTTCAAGCCTAGACGTTTTCTGTGCTGTTCCTTCCCTTGCAGCATCTTTATGCTTGGGAGAAACCTGCTTGCTTTAAAAAATATCAATAAAGTAAGGGCTGATTTTTGCCCCCAGGTTATAGAAATCACAGAATCACAGTTTCATAGAATTGTTTGGGTGGAAGAGACCAATCCAACCCACCTAAACAACTAAACCATGGCACCAAGCACCCCATCAAGCCTCTTCCTGAACACCTCCAATGAAGGTGACTCCAACACCTCCTTGGGCAGCCCATTCCAATGGGCAATCACTCTCTCTGTATAGAACTTCTTCCTAACATCCAACCTAAACCTCCCCTGGCACAGCCTGAGACTCTGTCCTCTTGTTCTGGTACTGGCTGCCTGGGAGAAGAGATCAACCTCTGCCTGGCTACAACCTCCCTTCAGGTAGTTGTAGAGGGCAATAAGGTCACCCCTGAGTCTCCCCTTCTCCAGGCTAAGCAACCCCAGCTCCCTCAGCCTCTCCTCATAGGGCTTGTGTTCCAAACCCCTCACCAACTTTGTTGACCTACTCTGGACACACTCCAGCAAGTCAACATCTTTCCTAAACTGAGGGGCCCAGAACTGGACACAGGACTCAAGGTGTGGCCTAACCAGTGCAGTGTACAGGGCCAGAATGACCTCCCTGCTCCTGCTGGCCACACTGTTCCTGATGCAGGCCAGGATGCCATTGGCCCTCTTGGCTGCCTGGGCACACTGCAGGCTCATGTTCAGCCTACCATCGACCAGAACCCAGGTCCCTCTCTGCCTGGCCGCTCTCCAGCCACTCTGACCCCAGTCTGTAGCACTGCATGGGGTTGCTGTGGCCAATGTGCAGAACTCCCCCATCCCTGGAGGTGTTGTTCATCAGGCAAGTCCGTAGTGATGTCTAAGATCAACCAGAAATTCAAGTAAGTAGATCAGGAATCCTTGAATCCTTGAACACAGGTTGGAAAGGACCTCAAGAATCATCTGGTATAGGGATAGGCACAGTCATCATTTCTCCCCAAACCTCTCTATTCCCATGTGTAGGGATGTTGTTTTCTACTGAAGGGGTTAGGAAAAGCCAATGAAAGATGAAACCAAAGGGCTGTCCATCTCCAATCTCCCAGTGAGGCACTGAAGGAGGGCATGGCTGCCTTCACCTTCTGTCTCCTGCTCAAGCATGTAGCCAAAAAAGCATGAGATGGGGATGGAGAAGTTGGTACACATGAGTGGGAAAAAAATACCCATAACCCAAAACTAAAAAAATAATAATAATAAATTACAAATCCAAAGCCTGCAGACTTTTGCACAAGCAATAGTGGCTAATTGCAATTTTGAACCCCTCTATTGCAGCCCATGCCAGGCTGCCAAGAAGGGATCTCACTTATCAGACCACTGGGAGTTGGCTGATGAAGTGTAAGCCAGGACCTTGCCCCATTTCCCCCACCACACACACATCCCTCCAATGCTGTAACCACTAATATTTTGTAGTCCCAGCTTTCCAGCATGGAAAAAACCAAAACAACACAACACAAAACAACACAACACAAAACAAACAAAACAAACAAAAAAAGGAAGATATGTGGAGGAAATTCTTCGTTGTGAGGGTGGTGAGACAGTGAAACAGGCTGTTCAGAAAAGTTGTGCACGTTCCAAGCCCAGCAGTATTCAAAGCTAAGTTGGATGGGACCTTGAGCAAAATGGTACGGTAGGAGGTGTCCCTGCCCATGGCTGGTGGGGTGGAACTAGGTGATCCTGAAGGTCCTTCCCAACCCCAAACATTTTACGGTTCTATAGCTAAGCAAGTAGTGGCCTTCCAGTATCTGAAGGGGGGCTACAAAAGAGTGGGGAAGGCCTTTTGACAAGAGTTTGTAGTGACAGGATGAGAGGAAATATCTTTGAATTGGAAGAGGGGAGATTTAGGCTGGAGGTTGGGAAGAAAGTCTTTACAGTGAGGGTGGTACACTGGAACAGGTAGACCAGGGAGGTTGTGGATGCCCCCTCCCTGGAGGCATTTAAGGTCAGGCTAAACGGGGCCTCCTGCATCCTGGTCTACTGGGAAATGTCCCTATCCATGGCAGGGGTTTTAGAACTAGATGATCTTGAAGGTCACTTCCAACTGAAACCATTCTATGAAGCTATGAATTTTCCAGCTGGGCATTATAGGTATCATTGCTTTGCTCAGAAATTTCATCCTGAGTCAAGAGTTTGACAATTGGTAGCATCTCTCATTCTGATTTTTCTTCCTTTCTTTTTTCCTGGTGGTAGTTCTCTTATTCATAGATATTTTTTTTTTTTTTAATTTTTAATATTTTTATGTGACAGAAATGACAACAGTAGGGGATTATCTGCTCAGCAAACAAATTGCATGTGCTTTGTAGCAGGATATCAGATCATTCTGCCCATCTAGAAGAGAAAATTCCCTGATTTTAAATAAACATCATTAAAGTGGCTTGAAGATTTTCATTCCTGACAACATCTTCCATCCTCCTTACGGCCATATTTTCCACAACTGTAATATATTAAGGGTCAGCTGTAGTTCCTGGCTCAAAGAAGACAACTATCTCAAAGTAGATCTTCAGTATGAGAGACATTTCAGGTTGCTAGCATGATTTTACACAGCAAGCCACTGCAGCAGCAGGGCTCCCTTTACAGCTCTTGTGATTGTGCTGACTTGTTATCAGCCAGCATTTGTTAGTAACGGAATCTTATCTAGGCTTTAGGGTGATGTACAACCTCCTTTAACTATCTCCATGCCTGAAGAAGCTGAGACATATCAGCCATGAAGTTGCTCCAGGTGTGGTTTAGGTTCAATATCAGAAAAAAAATGCTTTCCTGCAAGAGTGGTCAGGCATCAGAACAGGCTCCTCAGGGATGTGGCAGAGTCACCATCCCTTGAGGTGTACAAGGAGAGTGTGGACGTGGCACCGGGGGACATGGCACAGTGGTCACAGTGGTGTTGGGTGGATGGCTGGGCTCAAGGATCTTGCAGGTCTTTTCCAACCAAAATATTCACTTGGTGATTCTATGATTTTTATCATACACTTGTTAATAATGAGGCTTTCTACCCAGGTAGATGCATAGCAAAATCGTTTCTGTTTCTCCCATTTTCCTCACTCCTTCCAGAGCAATTAACCTAATTTATCAGAATCTACAATTATTCTGTAAGCAGAGAAGATAATTAACAAGCTTTGCTGAAGTAAAGGCTATATTACTGAAGAAAGCTGTGTACAAGAGGCTGCAGGGAAACCCAATGCATTCTCTGGTTCTATGAAGCTGCTAAAATGTTCAAAGAAGAAAAAAATATCACAGAATTACAGGAGAAAAATGCTCACCACAGGTACATCAACTAGGGTGTAGAGATGGATAGAACTAAATCGGTTTAACTGTATGAGATTCAACAAGGCCAAGTGCTAGGTGCTGCACAACAACCCTAGGGGCAGAGTGGCTGGAAACTGCCCAGGAGAAAAAGACCTGGGGGCTCTGGTTGACAGCCAGCTAAAGATGAGCCAGTGTGTGCCCAGGTGGCCAGGAAGGCCAAAGAGTTGCTGGAATGTGTCCAGAGAAGGGAAACAAAGCTGAGGAGGGGTTTGGAACACAAGTCCTGTGAGGAGAGGCTGAGGGAGCTGGGGTTGCTTAGCATGGAGAAGAGGAGGCTCAGGGGAGACCTTATTGCTGTCTACAACTACCTGGTTATAGACAGGCAGGGGTTTGGTCTCTTCTCCCAGGCAACCAGCAGCAGAACAAGAGGACACAGTCTCAAGCTGCACCAGGAGAGGTTTAGGCTGGATGTTAGGAAGAAGTTCTTCCCAGAAAGAGTGATTTGCCATAGGAATGTACTGCCCAGGGAGGTGGTGGAGTCACCATTACTGGAGGTGTTTAGGAGGAGACTGGATGAGGCATGTGGTGCCATGGTTTAGTTGACAAGATGGTGTTATGTGATAGGTTGGACTTGATGATCTTGGAGGTCTTTTCCAACCTGGCTAATTCTATTCTAATTTTTTTTAAACATCCTGACCTGGATGAGCAGTAGTTTGACCAGAAGGACAATGATTGTCCACTTGTACTGATCACTGCTGAGGTCACATTTCAAATACTGGGTCCAGTTTTCAGCTCTTCACTACACAAAGGAGACTGAGGTGCTGGAGCATGTCCAGAGAAGGGCAGCTAAGCTGGTGAAGGGTCTGGAGAACAGGTCTGGTGAGGGGCAGCTGAGGGAACTGTGGTTGTTGAGCTTGGTAAAAATGAGGCTGAGGGGAGGCCTCATTGCTCTCTACAACTCCCTGAAAGGATGTTGGACTAAGAATTGGTTTTCTCTCCCTATTAACAAGTGATAGGAGGAGAGGAAATGGCCTCAGATTGCACCAGGGGAGGTTTAGTTTGGATCTAAGGATAAACTTCTTGACTGAAAGGGTTGCCAAACACTGTAACAGCCTGCCCAGGGAGCTGGCTGAATCCTCATCCCTGGAGGTGTTTCAAAGAGGCAGAGACATGGTGCTGAGAGACATGGTTTAGCACCAGCCTTGGTAGAGTTGGAGAATGGTTGCACTTGATGATCTTAAAGGTATTTTCCAACCAAAATGATTCAATAATTCTATGATTCTAACAATCAGGCTGTCCTTGAATAACAATGAATGGCATTTAATGCACACATTCCAATAAGACATTTTATGTTTCTCTTTTCATGTTAATTTTTGGAACATATCTTTTTAAAGCAGGTTCTCTTTCATGTTTCACAGAATCACAGATTGCATCACCCTCCCCTACAGTCAGCAGGGACACCTCCAAATAGATCAGGCTGCCCAGGGCCACATCAAACCTAGCACAGAATGTCTCCAGGGATGGAGCCTCAACCAGATTCCAGTATTTTCCCATCTCACAGAATCACAGAATCACTGAATCACCAAGGCTGGAGGAGTCCTCAAACATCATCAAGTCCAACCTGTCACCACAGACCTCATGACTAAATCGTGGCACCAAGTGCCACATCCAATCCCCTCTTGAACACCTCCAGGGATGGTGATTCCACCACCTCCCTGGGCAGCACATTCCAATGTCCAACAACTCTCTCTGTGAAGAACTTTCTCCTCACCTCAAGCTTAAACTTCCCCTGGCACAGCTTGAGACTGTGTCCTCTTGTTCTGGTCTCGGTTGCTTGAGAGAAGAGACCAACCCCCTCCTGGCTACAACCTCCTTTCAGGTAGTTGTAGAGAGCAATGAGGTCTCCCTGAGCCTCCTCTCCTCCAGGCTAAACAACTCCAGCTCCCTCAACCTCTGCTCATAGGGCTTGTGCTCGAGGCCTCTCCCCAGCCTCATTGCCCTTGTCTTGACACGTTCAAGAGTCTCAATGTTCTTCTTAAACTGAGGGGCCCAGAACTGGACACAGGACTCAAGGTGAGGCCTAACCAGTGCTGAGTACAGGGGCACAAGGACTTCCTTGCCCCTGCTGGCCACACTATTCTTTATGCAGGCCAGGATGCCATTGGCCTTCTAACCAAAGTGATCTTAAAGGCAATGATTTTTCTTTCTTTTTTTTTTTTTTTTTTTTTGGTGTAAATACTTGATTAAGTCACACTTAGCACTTTGGGGATGTCTTGAACATTGGCATGTTAAATTTTCATATAAACGTGTTTTGTAGGATAGAAACAATTTTATAATAGATTTGCAACTGTTTTTATTTGCTCTGATGTTTCCCCTCTTAAGTACTCGCTACGCAATTAGCAGTTGTTAAATATTTATGGTTCTTTCTAATATAATTATGAATACAAACATGACTGAATACAAAAAAGGATGGCATTTTCTTAAAAGCAGAAATTTCATTAAATGCTAAAACTCTCTCTGTCTTTTTTTCCCCCTCCTTTCTTCCTAAAAAGCATATTTAAATCTTAACTTTCTGAAACATTATCTTGAGATTGTCTCTGGATGATACAAAAGAAATAGACTAATCAAGCTGTCATGTTTATTAAATGCTTGACAGTGGTTGCTGAGTGCCTAAATTTTAATTAACAGCACATGTTTTGAAAGCTTTGCTATATTTTTCCCCCTTTACTCAAGAGCTATTCCACTGTGATAGAGCAGAGGAGCTTATTTGTAATATCTAATTGAAAAATCCAGAATTCAAGCTGTGTGAAGGTGAGAGAGGAAATTTTTCACCCCTGCTGACAAGAGCATTGGCTTCTGTGTATTTCTTTAAACTGATTCAATCAAACTCATGCTGTTTATGCTCTTAATTGATTGAATTAAAACATCATTTGAAACACTTAACCATTCCAGTATGCAGGGCTTGGTTTTGCCTGTTCTATGCACAATCCAGCACAAAACAAGCACTTGGTCACTCCACCTCCCTGGTTTGGTGGCATCTTATCTGCTCCTGTGAGACCTCACTTGGAGTGCTATATCCAGCTATGGGACACCCAATACAAGAGGGACATAAACCTGCTGGAGTGGGTCCAGAGGAGGCCACAATGATGATCAGAGGGCTGGAGTACCTCTGCTATAAGGGCACGCTGGGAGAGTGGGGCTTGTTCAGCCTGGAGAAGAGGAGGCACTAGGGAGACCTTAAAGCAGCATTTTAATATCTGAAGCAGGTCTGAAGGAAGGTTGTGGAGGGACTGTTTAGAAGGGCTTGTTGTGGCAAGATAAGTGGCATAGGAATAGGTTGCCAAGAATGGCTGTGGATGTCCCCTGCCTGCAGGTGTTCAAGTCTAGGTTGGATGAGGCCTTGAGAAACTGTTCACAGCAGGAGGGTTGGAAATAGATGACCTCTGAGTTCCTTTCCAGTCCAAACCATTCTATGAATCTATGACCCAGGGTTGTTTAGTCTGGATATAAGGAGACTGAGGGGACATGCTTCTAGTTCCCTACAACTCCCTGAAAGGAGGTTGTAGTCAGGTGGGGGTTGGTCTCTTCTCCCTAGTATCAGGTGAAAGAACCAGAGGAAATGGCCTGAAATTGTGACAGGGGTGGTTTAGGTTGGATATTAAGAAAAATTTCTTGACAGAAAGCATGGTCAGGCATTTGAACAGGCTGCCCAGGGAAGTGATGGAGTCACCATTCCTGGAGGCATTCGACCAATATAGGGACATGGCACTTCAGGACATGGGTCAGTGGCCACGGTGGTGTTGGTTTGACGGCTGGACTCAGTGGTCTTAGAGGTCTTTTCCAATGAAGCAGTTCTAGGATTCTATGCTTTCTGAAAATACAAAAAAGGAGCAACATAGATTTTAATGTGCTCTTAAGTTAGTTAGTAGCTTATATATGCTTTGGGATATATCAACATATTCTTAATTTGGACTTTTTCTGCCTTTTTTATAAGCACATGAAGATTATAAAAAGACGCTGGCTGTATATTTTTATGAAGCTTAAGGTCGGGGTGGGGGGAGGGGAGGAGAAAGTCCTCTATGAACTGCTTTATTCTTAAAAGTGCTGTTGCTATGACTACTTGAGTAGGTTTGAAGGTGATGTCCTTTTTATTTCAAGTATTTTTAGAACTTTAGTTACCGTAACAACAGGATACACTTAAACCAGCAACTTCTAAGAAGTTAGTTCTTGTTTACAAAGAAAACCTCTTTTCTGCCTTTTTCTTTCCTGATGAAAAACTTCTAGCCATTAAATGATGCAAGGGATGAAAAAAAACCCAAAGCTTCAGACCCAAGTTTCACCTATTTAGAATAGAATAGAATAGAATAGAGCAGAGTAGAATAGAATAGAATAGAATAGAATAGAATAGAATAGAATAGAATAGAATAGAATAGAATAGAATAGAATAGAATAGAATTAACTAGGTTGGAAAAGGCCTTTGAGATCATTGAGTCCAACCTATCATCCAACACTATCTAATCAACTAAACTATGGCACCAAGCACCCCATCTAGTCTCTTCCTAAGCACCTCCAGTGATGGTGACTCCACCACCTCCCTGGGCAGCACATTCCAATGGCCAATCACACTTTCTGTGAACAATTTCTTCCTAACATCCAGCCTAAACCTCCCCTGGTGCAGCTTGAGACTGTGTCCTCTTGTTCTGGTGCTGCTTGCCTGGGAGAAGAGACCAACCCACACCTGGCTACAACCTCCATTCAGGTAGTTGTAGATAGTAATAAGGTCTCCTCTGAGAAGTTTTAGTGTAAGCAGCAGCAGGTTTTTTGATTGATTACTGAGGATTAGATTGGATATTAGGCAGAATTTCCTCACTGAAAGAGTGGTCAGGCATTGGAGCAGACTGCCTTGGGTGGTGGTGAAATCACCATCCCTGGAGGCATTAAAAATGTGTGGACATGGCACTTTGGGACATGGTTGAATGGTCATGGTGGTGGTTGGTTGGAGGTTGAAATGGATGATCTGAGAGGTATTTTCCAACTTGAATGATTCTATGATTCTACCACACAATCACAGAATGATAGGAGTTGGAAGGAACCTCTGGGTATCATCTAGTTCAACTCTGCTTTTAAAGCAGGTTTGCCTAGATCACAGCACACAGGAATGTGTCCAGGCAGGTCTCTAGATAAGGAGACTCAACAACCTGTCTGATTGTCCTGCTCCAGGGCTCTACCACCCTAAAAGTAAAGAAGGTTTTTACTGATATTTAAGTGAAATCTGTTCTGGTTTGTTCTCTTTTGTCCTGTTTGTGGTGTTGGTTTTCTCTGACTGGTGAGTTCTCCTGCCACTCCTTTGAAGAGACCCTCCAGACCCCTATCCCCAGCAGGGCATAACAACCCCAACTGTGACTTATCAATATTATATTTTAAAGATTTTTTTAGATCATAACAATGTTATATTTGCTGCTTCTGCTATGACAATAAAGCGCAGTCAGATCTGTGTTGTATGCAAGTCAATAATTATCAGAATTTAGGAGCAGCTGGCAGGTCACTTACAGAATGCTGAGTGAAAAATAAAACCCCTCTCTGAATTTGGTAGGGCTATGAAGACTGATACCAAAAGGCTACCTTGAAACTTCTCAATTTGTCCTGTGAAAATTAAGTAAGTAGAAAACCAATTTACCACTTGATCACAAACCCCTAAATTCTTAATTTCTCATCCAATTAACCAAATTGAGGGGTTTAACACATCAATGATTGCAGTAGCACTAGGCTTGCCATGATCATAGGAACATAGCTTACCATGAAATATCTGTCAAGTGTAATAAAGTATGACACGCAGGACAGCCAAGCCAGGAAACTGATCACTTCCAGTCACTCTGCTTCCATTAGTGGGCAGGTGGGAAGGATTTGTATATGCAAGAAGAGGGATGAACCAAAAGCCAGCTGAAAGATGGACATTGAGGGGCTGGAGCATGTACATAGAAAGGCAATGAAGTTGGTGAAGGGTCCCAGGCAACCAGCACCAGAAAAAGAGGACACAGTCTCAAGCTGCACCAGGGGAAGTTTAGGCTCGAAGTGAGAAGAAAGTTCTTCACAGAGAGAGTTGTTAGCCATTGGAATGGGCTGCCCAGGGAGGTGGTGGAGTCTCCGACCCTGGAGGTGTTCAAGAGAGGACTGGACATAGCACTTGGTGCCATGATTGAGTCATGAGGTCTGTGGTGACAGGTTGGACTTGATGATCTTTGAGGTCTCTTCCAACCTTTGCGGTTCTGTGGAGAACAGATCTGGTGAAGCACAGATGAGGCAACTGGGGTTGTTTATTCTGAAGGAAAGGAGGCTGAGGGGAGACTTTGCTGCTTTCTACAGCTTCCTGAAAGGAGGTTAGAGTGAGATGGACATTGATCTCTTCTCCCTAGTATCAGGTGATAGAATGAGAAGAAATGGCTTGAAGGTGTTCCAGGTGAGGTTTAGGTTGGATATTAGGAGAACCTCTTTCCTGCAAGGTGGTCAGGCATTGAAACAGGCTGCCCAGGGAGGTGGTGGAATTACCATCCATGGAGGTGTTCAAAAACTGTACAGATGTAGCACTTGTTTTGAGAGCACTAGAAGTGGGCACAGTGTTCCAGGTGGAGTCTCACCAGAGCAGAGCAGAGAGGCAGGATCATCTCTCTCATCCTGCTGGTTACACTTCTTTTGATGTACCTTGGAACACATTTACCCTCCTGGGCAGCCAGCAGCCATTGCCAGCTCATGTTGAGTTTTTCATCAGCCAACACCCCAAGTCCTTTGCAGCACTGCTCTCAAGCCACTCCTCACCCAACTTATATTTATGCTTGGAATTAGCCCAACCTTGCACTTGTCCTTGTTGAACCTTGTGAGGTTGACTTGGGCCTACCTCCCCATCCTGTCCAAGTCTCTCTGGATGCTGAGGGTGCCTCAATCTCACTGTCCATGTTGCTGACAAAGATTCATAGAGCCATAGAACAATTTAGGTTGGAAGGGACCTTCCAGATCATCTAGTTCCAACCCCCTGTCGTGGGCAGGGACACCTTCCACTAGACCAGTTTCTACATCCTCTTCCAGTGACTCTTCAACACATGTATGATATAAATTATTAAGCAATTTGATTCATGACATGTTATATATGATTTGACCTCGTTTGAAGTGAATGAATCACAGAATACTGGAACTTGGAAGGCACCTCTGGAGAGTGAGTCCAACTCCCCTGCCAGCATCACATAGGGCAGTAAATAATATTAAGAATTGTTATGCATCAACCAATATTCTTTCATTTAAGCAGCTTCCTGGAGAAGAACTCATTAATTAACCAGATGGGGGTGGTGGTGTGAGGTGTGTGTTGTGGTGTGTCTTTTTTCTTTTCAGCTTGAAATCAAGCATCTAGTCTCAGCCCTTACTCAGCAAAGCACACATTATTTCAGAAGTGTGCTGAGTGCATCTGTGTCTCCTTGCCTCCATTAAGCAGGGCACTGTCATTCCCAACCCATTTGCCATAGCCATTAATCATCTGTGTGCAGACAGTGCATTAGTACAAGGTTTTGGCAGATTTGCTCTTCAAGTGGCTTATTTTTGCCTTTATTTTGAGGATGGAGAAGGTAAAGCTGATAGAATGTTGCTATTCTGTGAACAGTCTTTTCAGTGTGTGTCACCAATGAACCTCAATTTTTCCTCTCTCAAATGCCTTGCAATCTTCTTTTGGTGCAATAAAATGTTTATTAGATTAATTAAGTACTAATTATGGCTATTAGAATAGATTATTTTTTTTTTTAGGTTCCCTAAATCCAAAGAGGAAAACGAGAGGAGGGAAAAGCATGCTATAATTCTGTGAAGGTGCTAAGAAGTCAAAGTAAGAAAAGGAGAATTGCAGAGTCACAGAATGACAGCCGTTGGAAGAGACCTCTGGAGATCATTGAGTCCATCACCCCTGCCAAGGCAGGTACACCTAGAAGGGTCACATAGAAACATGTCCAGGTGGGTTTGGAATGTCCCTAGAGATGGAGACCCCTAAAACCAAGTCTAATGATCAAAACCAACACCACTATTGTCATTAAACCATGTCATAAAGTGCCGTGTTTTTATGTTTCTTGAGCTCCTCTGGGGGTGGTGACTCCACCACCTCTGTGGACAGCCTGTCCCCATGCCTGACCACTCTTGCAGGAAAGAAATTTTTTCCTAATATTCAACCTAAACCTCCTCTAGCACAATTTCAGGTAATTTCCTTTCATTCTACACCCTGACACTATGAGAAGAGATCAACTACCACCTCACTCCAACCTCCATTCAGGAAGTTGTAGAGAGCAATGAGCTCTCTCTTTTGCCACCTTTTCTCTAGACTAAACCACTCCAGTTCTCTCATGCTCTTCAGCAAACATTTTATCTACACCCTCCACTAGCTATTTTGCTGTAGTCACCTGAGAACCTGAAGTGAGCTGAAGAAAAGTGTTCAGATTTGATGTATCTCCTGCAAACTCAGCTCCTGAGCAGAACAAATTTACTAAGAGATGAGAAACCTCAGAGTTGATCACCGAAGCCAATTAAATGAATTACAGTAGAAGAGCAGAAGATAGTTCACAAGTGACATCTAATCTCTTCTAATTTCATTGCACTAAAAGCTCTAGGTGGGTAGTTTCAGAGACTGTGGTGTGTTGTGTGTCATGAGCATCACAGCCTGAAAAAAGACCTTCTGGAGAACCATCCCACTCTCTTCTCTCCCACCTTCCCCCTGCTTCCCAAGTCCACTCCTCCCACTTTATACACAGCATGTTGTGGAACTTGCCCAACTAGACCAGGCTGCTCAGGGCCACATCAAGTCTGATCTTGAATGTTTCCAGCAATGAGGCCTCAACTACATCCCTGGGAAACCTCTTACAGTATTTCACCACTCTCTTTGTGAAGAACTTTCACCTAATGTCCAACCTGAATCTAACCTGCTCCAGCTTCAAACCACTGACCTATCACCACAAGACCTTCTAAACAGGCCCTCCCCAGCCTTCCTGTAGGCCTCTTTCAGATACTGATGTGCTGTTCTAAGGTCTCCCTGGAGCCTCCTCTTCTCCAGGCTAAACCCCCACTCTCCCAGCCTGTCTTTGTAGCAGAGGCCCTCTGATCATCTTTGTGGCCTCCTCTAGACCCACTCTTGCAGGTCTATGTCACTCGTGTGTTGGAGGTCCCATAGCTGGACATAGCACTCCAAGAGAGCTCTCACAGGAGCAGAGAAGTCTGGCAGAATCACCTCTCTTGATCTGCTGGCCACATGTCGTTTGATGCGGCCCAGAAGGTGAAAAGTTCTTGACTTAATAAAGATGCCACTCAGCAACAACTAAAACATCAGTGTGATTTAGACATCAACTTTCTTCTTACCCTAAAATATACTAGCTGCCTGGAAAAAAATTAACTTTGTTCCAGCTGTAGTAGAGGAAGGGACATTTAATGTAGCTAGTATGGGCATGCTAAGGCTCTGCTCTCACTTACAGTGCCCCTTCTTCATCATCAAGCTGAAATTTTTCTCATCTTTGTTCAATTTGTTCTACCCCTTTTTATAGCATGGCTAGATGTACATTAATCCTGAGTGACAAGACATCTATAATTAATATGTCTCAGGTGAGTGCCATCACTGAGGTCTCAGTCATTTTCTCCTTTTTGAGTCTTCAGAAACCACTTAAGATGTCTGTCTTAATATCCTTTAAAATGGTAGTCAGATTTGTCTTGCATTTCCTCCAAATTATTACATCTCCATGATGTGTTGGTCCCCCTGGATAGTGAGTGTGTTTAGCTGTGACCATAACTACAGACCAAAAAAAAAGCCCCTCCACTGACCTAGATTTACAAAAAATTTAATGTGTTCCATCACCTTGGGCAGAAGCTTGGTGAAATTTCTTCACAGACTTACGTTGGAAGTGACCTTGAAGATTAAGTCCAACTGTCAGGTCGCCCTTAAACCATGTCCCTCAACACCACATCACACAGCTTTTAAACTCATAGAGTTTCTTATCTAATTACTTAATGCCACCATTTCCCCTCCTTCTGAGCATGCTCTAGAAAAGTATTAGGTCATGAACATCTCAAGTGACTCAGAAAATACAGAAAGATATAAAGGGAATTAAAAAAAAAAAGAGAAAATCTCATCTGATTTTCAGTGCAAATGGAAAGTAGAAAAGGCAATGCTCCTCTTCATAGATTCATATAATGGTTTAGGCTTAAAGGGACCTTCAAGATCTTCTAGTTCCTAGCTCTCTGCCAGGGATACAGACAACTTCCACTAGACCAGATTGCTCAAGGCCTCATCCAAAATGGCCTTAAACACCTCCAGGGAGGGGCCATCCACAGCCTTCATGGGCAATCTGGTCCAGCATCTCACCACCCTGACTGTAAAGAATTTCTTCCTAATCTCCAGTCTAAATCTCCCCTCTTCCAGCTCAAAGCCATTCTCTCTTATCCCATCACCAAAGGCCCTGGTAAAAAATCTCTTCTTGTCTTTCTTTTAACTCCCTTTTAGGTACTACAACCTTAGAATTAATTTCTGAACCACTCCAGAAAATTAGTAAATAAAGAATAATATTTGTCCAAGTTTACACTGAGGGGCTGGAGTGCATCCAGAGAAGGGCAGAGAAGCTGGAGAAGGGTCTATAGGACAGGGCTGATGAAGGGCAGCTGAAGGAACTGGAGTTGTTTAGTCTGGGGAAAAGGAGGCTGAGGGGAGACCTCATTGCTCTCTACAACTCCCTGAAAAGAAGTTGGAGTGAGGTGGGGGCTGGTTTCTTGTCCCTAGTATCAACTGATAGGACAAGAGGAAATGGTCTTTGGTTCCAACCTCTTTGCCATGGTCAGGGACACCTCCCATTACACCAGGTTATCACCAAAGACAGATGAAGACCCCTTTCCTTCTACAACAGGGGCATTCTTTCTTCTTCAGTAATTTCATCCCCCCAAATTAATCTGACTAATCTGAGACTGCTGTTATATTTTTTTGTCTTCCTAAAGGAGTAGGCATTTAACTACAATTCCACATAATAAAGATTCCAATAGTCCTTATTACCACTCAGTTGCAAGCAGCATTGATTAATGCAGAGCCCATTAGACTCATAGAATCATAGAATTGTTTCAGTTACCCAGGGATAGTGACTTCATGATGTCCTCTAGGCAGCCTGTTCCTGTGCCTCAACATGAGGAGAAACTTCTTTACTATGGAGGATGCTGAATCCCTGAAGCAGACTGTCCAGAGAGGTTATGGAGTATCCTCCTCTGGAGAATTTCAAGACCCATCTATGTATGTTTGTGTGTGATGTGCCCTTAGTGATCCTGCTTTGGCAGGGGGATGGTACTCAGTAATCATTGGAGGTCCCTTCTAACCTCTGCCATTCTATGATACCATTTAACAAAAGCATTGTCAGAAGGGGAAGGATGAGAGAAGAGGGATTACACAGAGAATGAAGTTTGAAATAGAGGAAGCTATTGTTCAGCTTTAAAGTTAACTTGGGAATCAGTGAGCTGGCTGTTCATACTTTTAAGAAGGAAGCTGAAGTATGCTGACTCTGACTCTACTCCTTAATGGATATAGAATATGCCATGGGAAGAGATGTGCTTCAAATGTCCATAATATTGTTCTCATACAGTATTGACTTGAACCTGAGTGCCAAATTTGTGTCTTAAAAGGGAGGTTATGAGAAATCAGCACATCTTTAGCTTTGCCCATTATGTGTTTGGGTTGTTGGGGTTTTTTTTTCATCATTGGAAGAGCCTCTCTCAAGTGAAAATTTGCTGCTGTGAGGAATGTTGTCACTGAAGGATCAATAGGACACCTGGGTTTAGAGCAGCATCTCAGAGTGCATACATTTAGAGGGTGGTGTGGAATCATGACTTTTTGCTGAGCAAATGTGAGCTTCTGCATCTTTCTCCAGAGTTTCTAAACAAATATTTGTGCTATTGGCTATGCCAACTTGCTTCTTGATGTGATCTCCTCTGGTTAACTCTGCATGTCTCCATGAGAATTGAGTATTTAGTATTTGCCTGGAAATGTAGACTTTTTATCTGTTTGTTTTTCCAGATAAACACAGTTCTTCTGGATTCAGCTCACATAATAAGGGCTCCATACCTCAGGATGTCCTACCTATGCTTACCAGGCATTGGAATAGGTTGCCCAGGGACATGGTGGAGTCACCATCCCTAGAGGTGTTCAAGAAATGTGCGGACTTCAGGACATGGTTTAATGGCCATGGTGGTCCTAGGCTGATGATTGGGTTCGATGCACTTAGAGATCTCTGCCAACTGAAACAATTCTATGCTTCTGGTGTTTTGTGGGTTTTGTTTGTTTGTTTTGCCTCAGATGAAGCAGATACCAAAGCAGTTTTGGTTATCACATCTTTGGGGTTTCCAGTCATAGAATCATAGAATCAGCAAGGTTGGAAAAGACCTCAAAGATCATCAAGTCAGCCTGTCACCACAGATCTCCTGACTACTAAACCATGGCACCAAGTGCCACATCCAATCCCCGCTTGAACCCCTCCAGGGACAGTGACTCCACCACCTCCCTGGGCAGCACATTCCAATGTCCAACAACTCTCTCTGTGAAAAACTTTCTCCTCACCTTGAGCCTAAACTTCCCCTGGTGCAGCTTGAGACTGTGTCCTCTTGTTCTGGTGCTGGTTGCCTGGGAGAAGAGACCAACCCCCTCCTGGCTACAACTTCCCTTCAGGTAGTTGTAAACAGCAAAAAGGTCTGCCCTGAGCCTCCTCTTCTCCAGGCTAAACAAACCCAGCTCCCTCAGCCTCTGCTTGTAGGACTTGTGCTTGAGGCCTCTCACATAGTGTCACTCTAGCTGACCTTCTCCATGACCTTCCCCAGCACCAAGTCCAGACTGACAGGTCTGGCTTCCCAAGGATTTTGTCGCCTTTCACTGGAAGACATTGTCTAAACAAATTGCATTTAGACCTCCAGTTGATTTCTCACACACTTCGTTTTGTAGCCACAACAGTGTCTTCTTTGAAGTCTGATAGAAAAAGTATGAAAATGATGAACATACCTGAATATTTGAGAACTAATTGTCATATTTTCTCCACTAAAATATTAAAACTGTGAATATACTTTATTTGCTCAATATTTCTGAGGGTATTTGATAGACAGGAAGATTTATCTTGCATACACTTCTTTGTTCTCATACATTTCATTCTCATAGACATCTTAATAAAATTATATCAAACCAATTTTCACAATAATTACCTTCTGAGGAACATTTCTGACACAACACCATTTTGGAAATGATTTTCCCAAGGCTGAAACCAAAAAAAGACAGTCCTAATGGTCTAGTTCAGAAATTCTACATTAAGAGTTTCCACTGAAGTAAATTGTCTAAGTGCCGATAATTTCAGCTGTAATTGTCCCTATTAGCACACTGAATTGCTGTGGTTCCAGCTATGTGCAAATTCAGCACAACCACCTATTTCATAATTGTGTTTGCTCTGTTTAGTAATTTTCACCAGGTGAAAACTGGAAATCCTGAGCTGTGTGGGAGCACCATCACAGCACTGAGGAGGCCTTGAGCACTGCACTCAGTTCTGGGGGCCTTACTGTAAGACAGACATTGAGGTACTGCAACACGTCCAGAGAAGGACAATGAAGCTGGTGAAGGGTCTGCAAAACAGGTTTGCTGAGGAGCAGCTGAGAGAACTGGGATTGTTTATTTTGGAGAAGAGGAGGCTGAGGGGAGACCCCATTGCTCTCTGCAACTCCCTGAAATCAGGTTGGAGGCAGGTGAGTGTTGGTACTCTCTCCCTAGTATGAGGTAATAGGAGGAGGGGAAGTGGCCTCAAGTTGCACCAGGGGAGGTTTGGGTTGGATGTTAGAAGAAACTTCTTGACTGAACAGATTCTCAAAGGCTGGAACAGGCTGCCCAGGGAGATGTTTGAACCCCATACCCAGAGGTGTTGAAAAGAGGCAGAGATATGGTGCTGAGGGACATGCAGGAGATTTGGGAGAGCTAGGGAATGGTTGGACTCAATGATCTGAAAGCTCTTTTCTAACCAAAACGATTCTGTGAGTCTGTGCCACATTTGTGATGAGATAATAAATAATTGTGTATTGATTCATTTCAAAATTAAGAAATTATTTTAGTATTTAGTAAGCATCTTAATATAATAAATGGTTAACAAACCAAGAGAAAAACAGAGAAAGGTATTTTTTTTCTTATTTCATTGTGATGAACAGGTTGCTCAGGGAGGTTGTGGATGGCCCTTCCCTGGAGGTGCTCAAGAGCAAGTTGGATGAGGCCTTGAGCAAGCTGATATAGTGGAAGGAGTCCCTGTCCCTGGCAGGGGGATTTGAACCGGGTGATCTTGAAAGTTCATTCCAACCCAAACCATTCCAGAATTCTGTGAACATGAAACACCTGTTAGGCCTGAGCAGCTTTAGTTCTTTTGATCCCTTTTCCACCTTTCTACCAGCTGAGGTTCCTTTCAATGCTGTAAAATGTGTTTATATCCAGACTGACGTGTTGGACTGTGAATCTGTTTCCATTGGGGTTTGTCAGTTATGTGTGTTTGTACAATACTATCCTTGTGGAACACAGAAGCCAAAATAATCATAGAATTACATAACAGGTGGAGTTAGACTAGACTAGACTAGACTGGACTAGACTAGACTAGAATGCAATACAATACAATACACCAGGTTGGAAGAGACCTTCAAGATCATCATGTCCAACCCATCATCCAACACCATCGAATCAACTAAACCCTGGCACCAAACACCCCATCAAGTCTCTGAGTTGGAATGAACCTCTGGGGAGCAAGTCCAACCTCCCCTGCCAAGGCAGGTTCACCTAGAAAAGGTTACACAGGAAGATGTTCAGGTGGGTTTGGAATGTCTCCAAAGATGAAGACTCCACCATGTTTGGGGCAGCCTGTTCCAGTGCTTCATCACCCTTAAATTAAATTAAATTAATAATGATTTATATTCATCACCAAAATAAATTATTTAGTTCAAAATCTAAAAGGCTACTTAAAGAAGAATGTATTCCACTCACCAAGACCAATTAATTGGGATGCTGTGCATGCTATAATCCATGCTGTCATTCAGGATTACAGCAACCAATAGAGCATCTATGTCCTGAGGGTGTGAATGGCGACAGATCCATCAATTGACAGAGCTTTGGCAAAGGCTGAACAGCTGGTGATGAAATTCTTTGCTGAAAAATAACACAACCCAAAAACTAAATAAAAAAATCACCAAACCACCAGAGATTAGAGATTTAAGCCAAGATTGATGGTTCAGCCCTGCAAATAAAATCCTCCTCACATGTGTTCTGACTGATTGCAGATCTAATTTAAGGGCATCGCTCTGCAGGACTTTCTTGGAACAAGGTAGTCATTAAACTTCTGGTGCTCAGCAAATTCTCCTGGAGGGCTGTTGCTCGTAGCAAAGACATTAGTGTTTGCATTTGTAGATTATTTTGAAAAGGTCTCTGCTGACCACTTGTTTTTTATTTAAGCCTCTACTAAGGTAAATTTAGATTATCAATAATTGCTTTCACCTACTTAGCAGAGCAGTGGATGAGATATCTTTTGCCCCTTGGGTACGGAACAAAAACTTATCTGCAAGGTCAGCAGGTTTCTGAAGGGTTCGTGGGAAAGGTTTGGTTATTTAAGAAGGTCTATTCATGAAAGAGGTTGTGTTTTTAATAGAATCATAACATCATTTGGGTTGGAAAATTCCTCTAACATCGCTGAGTCCAACCATTAGCCTAACACCACCATGGCCATTAAACAGTGTCCCGGAGTGCCATGTCCACAATTTTTTTGAATGCTTCCAGGGTTGGTGACTATCCACCACTTACCTGGGCAACCTGTTCCAGTGCCTGACTGGAAAAGACATTTAAGATTCTTGAGTCCAGTCATGAAGGATCAGTTAAAAGTGGTAAACACCTGAAAGGGGACTTGCCTCCTCCCTGGAGGTCAGGTTGGGTGAGGTATTCAGCAACTTGGTTTAGTGAAAGAAGTTCCCACCCATAGTAGGAGGGTTGGAACTAGATGATCTTTAAGGTTCTTTCCAACCCAAACTATTCACAGAATCTATGCAAAGAGAAACAGCAGGAGAGCAGATCTGAGAAAGTGCAGTGGGTGCAATCTACCTTGGCTTCAACAATCTCAGGACGCTTTCTCCCACAGCATCCTCACAGACAAGATTAACACATGTGAACTGGATGATTGAATAAGTGAGATGGATTGAGAACTGTCTGAAGAGCAGAGTTTCGAGGGTTGGGCAGTCTGCTAGTGGTGTTCCTCAGGGGTCAGGATTGGATCCAGTACTGTTCCTAGAGTCATCAGACATTTGCACAGGCTGCCCAGGGAGGTAGTGGAGTCACCATCCCTGGAGGTGTTCCAGAAGTGTGTGGACATGTCACTTTGGGACATGGTTTAATGCCCATGGTGGTTTAGGGTTGATGGTTGTACTCTATGATCTTAGAGGCCTTTTTCAACCAAAACCATTCTATGATTCTCTGATTCCTATTTCTGCTCAGTGGGGTTTGATAAGATGCTAAACTGTGTTGATGTAATGAGACACACTCACACTGTGCTTAAGATTATCTCAGGAGGGCACAGTATCCCTCTTTGGAGCAAGAATCAAGTCATGAAGAACTTAAGTGCCCTATTTAGCTCTCTCTCCTTTGTTATTCCAAATACAATCAGCATGCAGCTGTTAAATATCCTTCAATACCAGGCCTGTAAGTATAACCTGAGTGCTAAAATATAGTAATTAATTCAAGTTACCTGGAAATTACTTTGATTCATTCACACCAAACCCCTACTTTTGCAAATTCTGCTGGCTCTCCATTCAGCTTTACTCTGTGGTGCTCCCAGTCCAGGGATTAATATAGGATTTATATACATTTTGAAATGAAATCTTAGATCCAGGGAGGAAAATGTAGGAGAGGGATTCTCCTGTACCTGTTATGGGGGAAGAGAAACTGAATAAATTGTACAAATGTACATATTAAGACTGATCTAGTTATTGTAGTTATTATTTATCATTTAGTGTTTTGTTAATACATTTATTATTTATTTATTTAAGTATTATTTTACTTTCTTAATTTTTTTTGACTGGTTAGTTTATAAAGTAAATTTGGTTTGCATTTTTACAACACTTTCCAAAATAGCTGTAATTAGCATTTTTGAGCTCTCAGTCTTAACATCCAGGAATACACAGACTCATGGAGTCATAGAATCATAAAATGGGTTGGGTTGGAAGGGACCCTCAAGATCATCTAGTTTAAATCCCCCTGCTATGGGCCTGGACACTTCTTGGCTTGCTGAAGGCCTCATCCATCATGCTGGCTCATGGTGAACTTGTGTTGACCAGCACTCCCAGATGCTTCCACAGAGCTGTTCTCCAGTAAGTAACCCCTCACCTGTGCTGGTGGATGATGTTGTTCCTCCCCTCATTCAGGACTCCACATTTGCCTTGATTGAACTTCATGTCTTTCCTCTCCCCCACTTCTCTAGCCTGCCCAGGCCTCACTGGATGGATGTCAGCTGCTCCTTCCAGGTTGGTATCACCAAGAAACTGGCTGAAGATCCATTCTGTCCATTCATCCAGCTCATTGATGAAGATGTTCAACAAGACTGGACCCAGTAGTGACCCCTGAGGAACACCACTAGACATAGGATCACAGAATCATAGAACTGTTAGGGTTGGAAGAGACTTCAAGGATCATCTATCTCCAACCCCCTGCCATGGGCAGGGACCCCTCACGCTAGATCAGGTTGCTCACAGCCACATCCAGCCTGGCCTTAAAAACCTCCAGGGATGGGACTTCTACCACCTCCCTGGGCAATATGATACTAAAGTGACCATCAGAGATGAGATGACATGGATTTTTAAATGAACTTCTTTTTAAAAAGAACTCTAATTGCAGATGTTTAGACAAAGTTGTCACTTTAATTATTGTACATTCTCCATGACTTTGGCTTACCTAAATAAGTTTTCCTAGCACAGCAATCAGAATTCTGCAATTTTGGTTGTTGGTTTGGGTTGGTTTTCATACAAAACGACACTGTCATCACCTGATTTCCAAACAAACTCTCCAAAACTGAAATCTTCTTAATGCTTGATATAACTGTGAGCTCTCTGCTCACAGATCCCACCTTTGGTGGTTTCCTAGGATACCAATACAAGCATCAACAGAAAGCAGCACAGAAAAACAACGGAGGAAGTCTGCAGCACTTCCACTTTTTTGGAATCATTTCAAACTCCCTGTTCTCACAAGCATAGCCATATAAAACACAACACAACAAAAACAGCAACAGGAAAAAAATACAACCCAAAGTTAATAAACAAATAAGCAAACAAAGAAAATACCCCCAAAAGCAAAGAAACAACCCCCCAAAAAATAAAACATCTAGTAATGGGCTCACAGAATCACAGAATGGTAGGGGTTGGAAATGACCTCTGGAGGTCATCAAGTCCAATAAGTTCTTCACAGAGAGAGAGTTGTTGGCCATTTGAATGGGCTGCCCAGGAAGGTGGTGGAGTCAACATCCCTGGAGGTGTTCAAGAGAGGATTGGACGTGGCACTTGGTGCCATGGTTTAGTAGTCATGAGGTGTTGGGTGACGGGTTGGACTTGACGATCTTTGAGGTCTTTTCCAAACTTATTGATTCTATGATTCTATGATAAAGCAGGTTCACCTATAGATGATCAAACTGGAACAACTCCATGTGAGTTTGGACTGTCTTCCTAGATGAAGACTCCACACTACCTTTCTGGGCAGCCTCTTCCAGTGCTCCTCCACCCCCGAAGACATTCCTCTTCATGTTTGGATGGAACTTCTTATGTTCAAGTTTCTGGCTCTTGCCCCTTGTCCTGTCATTGGGCACCACTGAAAAAAAGGCTGATCCTATCCTCCTGACACCCACCTTTTAAGTATTGATCAGCATTGATGAGATCCCCCTCAGTCTTTTCTCTAGCCTAAAAGCTCCAACTCTCTCAGTCTTTCCTCATAATAGAGTTGTTCCTGTCCCCTCAGTATCTTTGTAACCCTTTGCTGCACTCTGTCAACCATTTCCAGGTCCTTCTTGAACTGTGGAGCCCAGAATACTGTAGATGAGGCCTCACCAGCACAGAGTAATGGGGGAGAAGAACCTTTCTTAACTGGTTGGTGACACTCTTCTTGATGCATCCCAGGACACCTTTGGCCTTCTTGGCCATAAGTGCACATTTCTGGCTCATGTTTAACTTGTTGTTCACCATCACTCCCAGGCTGTTCTTCATGGAGCTACTTTCCAGCAGTTCAAACCTTCACCTGTACTGGTGCATAAGTTGTTCCTCCCCAGGTGCAGGACTCTACACTTGCCCTTGTTGAAGGTGTTTATAACTCTTCTCATTCTCTGCAGCTTTAATTCCAAGCCAATTACTTGTTACCAGCTTACTGAAGCTTTCCTAATGCAGGAAATAGCTCTGATAAAAGCCAGGGTGGCTTAACAACAATGGGAACTGTGAGTGAAATGTTGGCATAGGGGAGTTCATGGATATTGTAATATTGATTTAATTAGACCTGCATTTCATCCTTGTTTTGGATGAATGGGCAGAAATAAATCGAGAAAATCTGTGTGAGAAGAGGGAATCACAACCTGCTTAAGAAAACCTGGGATTTAGATGAGAACAATTCATGAACTGTGGATTTTTTAATGAAAAATTATAAATTTAGAATGTTTCTATGATTCTTCTGATCATGGAATGGTTTGGGTCAGAAGGGACTTTTAAGGATCATCTTGATCAAATGTGTCTGCCATTGGATAACGTTGAGAAGATAAGCTGAGGGAGCTGGGGTTGCTTAACCTGGAGAAGAGGAGACTGAGGGGTGACCTTATTGCTCACTACAACTACCTGAAGGGAGGTTGTGGACAGGTGGAGGTTGGTCTCTTCTCCCAGGCAGCCAGCACCAGAACAAGAGGACACAGTCTCAAGCTGCACCAGGGGAGGTTTAGGCTGGAGGTTAGGAAGAAGTTCTATACAGAGAGAGTGATTGCCCATTGGAATGGACTGCCTGGGGAGGTGGTGGAGTCACCATCATTGGAGGTATTCAGGAGGAGACTTGATGGGCACTTGGTGCCATGATCTAGTTGTTTAGGTGGGTTGGATTGGTTGATAGGTTGGACGCGATGATCTTGAAGGTCTCTTCCAACCTGGTTTATTGTATTGTATTGTATTATTGTATTGACATTGGTGAGGCCACACCTAAAATACTGGGTTGTCCTCCAAGAAGGACATTGACGTGCTGGAGCATGTCCAGAGAAAAGCAATGAAGCTGGTGTAAGCGAACAGGTCTGGTGAGGGTGCCTGAAGGAACTAGGATTGTGTAGTCTGGAGGAGAGCAGGCTGAGGGGTGACTTCATTGCTTTCTGCAGCTCCTTGAGAGGCATTGGATCCAGGTAGGTGTTGGTCTTTTCTCCCTAGTATCAGGTGACTGAAGGAGAGGAGATGGCCAGAAATTTTGTCAGGGGAGGTTTAGGTTGAACATTAGGAGGAATTTCTTTCCAGCAAGAGTGTTCAGGCATTGGAACAAGCTGCCCAGGGAGGTGATGGAGACACCACCCCTAGAGGTGTTCCAGAAATGTGTGGACATGGCATTTGGTGCCCTGGTTCAATGGCCGTGGTGGTGCTGGGTTGATGGTTGGACTCAATGATTTTAAGTGTCTTTTCCAGCTGAAACAGTTCTGTGATTCTGTGACATTTCTGAAGTATTCCTAATCACTGCTCCAGTGCAACAACATGTTTGGAGTTAATCCTATGCTTTATCATTTTACTAGGATGGAGCTGCAAGCATTAAGCTTTTTGTAAGCAGACTCTTTTCCAGGAGAACTTGTTTCATTTGGCACAATTTTTTACTGTTTGGGAGGGAATGATGAAGAGGATTACAGGAAAAGGCCACAGTGCCTTGAGGGCTGAAACATTTGAAATCTGCCTTCTGCCATAAAGTTTTTGTGTGATGCCAAGGAATATTTTAACCAAACAGTTCATAGCTGGTCACTGAGCATATTTTCCTGTCTTTTGGGTACCAAATTAAATACCTTGGAACTGGCAGCCAAAGAAAATAAACCAAATGTTAGGACAGAGCAGAAAAGAGAAAAAGGCAAAGTCATTAGATCAGATTGCTTAAAGCCCCATCCAGCCTGGCCTTGAACACCTCCAAGAAGGGGCTATGTACAACCTCCCAGGGCAACTTGTCCCAGTGTCTTATCACTCTCACTGTAAAGATTTTCTTCCTAATCTCCAGTCTAAATCTGCCCTCTTCCAGCTCAAAATCATTACTTCTCATGGTATCACTACAAGCCCTTGTAAAAAGTCCCTCCACAGCCTTCCTGTAGGTGACTTTGAGATACTGAAATGCTGCTCTAAGGTGTCCCCAGAGCTTTCTCTTCTCCAGGTTCAGCAGCCTTAACTTTCTCAGCCTGTGCCCACAGAGAAGGGGCTCTAGCCATGTGATCATCTTTGTGGCCTTCTCTGGAGCCACTCCAACAGTTCCAGATCATTCTTGTGTTGGAGACACCAGAATTACATGCAGTGGTCCAGGTGGAGTCTCACCAGAGTGGAGCAGTGGGGCAGAATCACCTTCCTTGTCCTGCTGGTCACGCTTCTTTTGATGCAGCCTAGGACATGGTTGCCTTTTGGACTTCAAGCAACTATTGGCAGCTCATGTTGAGATTTTCATCAACCAACACCCCCAAGTCCTTCTCCTCAGGACTGCTCTCAAGCCACTCCTCACCCAGCCTGTATTGGTTCTTGGAACAACCTTGATCCAGGTGCAGTACCTTGCACTTGGCCTTGTTGAACTTCATGAGGCTGGCTTCAGCCCACCTCTCCAGCCTGTCCAAGCCCCTCTGGATTGATCTTCCCCTCCAATGTGTTGACCAAGCCACAGAGGCTTGGACAACAGCACACTGTGTAAGCACACTGTGTGTGGCCAGCAGGAGCAGGGAAGTCATTCTGCCCCTGTACTCAGCACTGGTTAGGTCACACCTTGAGAACTGTGTCCAGTGCTGGGCCACTCCATTTAGGAAAGATGTTGAGTTGCTGGAACGTGTCCAGAGAAGGGCAACAAAGATGGTGAAGGGTTTGGAGCACAAACTCTAATAGGAAAGGCTGAGGGAGCTGAGGTTGTTTAGGCTGGAGAAGAGGAGGCTCAGGGCTGACCTTATTGCTCTCTACAACTACCTGAAAGGAGGTTGTAGGCAGGTAGGGGTTAGTCTCTTCTCCCAGCCAACCAGGACCAGAACAAGAGGACACAGCCTCAAGCTGCACCAGGGGAGGTTTAGGCTGGATGTTAGGAAGAAGTTCTTTCCAGAAAGAGTGATTTGCCATTGGAATGTGCTGCCCAGGCAGGTGGTGGATTCACCATCACTGGAGGTGTTTAGGAAGAGACTGGATGGGTGCTTGGTGCCATGGTTTAATCAATTAGATGGTGTTGGATGATAGCTTGGACTCAGTGATCTCAAAGGTCTTTTCCAACCTGGTTAATTCTATTCTATTCTATTCTATTCTATTCTATTCTATTCTATTCTATTCTATTCTATTCTATTCTATTCTATTCTATTCCGTTCTTCCATTCTATTCTATTCTATTCTATTCTATTCTATTCTATTCTATTCTATTCTATTCTATTCTATTCTATTCTATTCTATTCTATTCTATTCTATTCCGTTCTGTTCTATTCCGTTCTGTTCTGTTCTATATCATCTCCAAACTTGCTGAGGGTGCCTCAATCACATCCTTGTCTCTGTCAAAGATATTGAACAGCACTGGTCCCAGTACAAACCCCTGGGAAACACCAATCATTGCTGATCTTATTTAAATAAAGGAATTTGCTTCATTGTTTACTAAGGGCAAAGTTAATGGCTACTGAATTTTGGGGACACATATTCTGATAGGCTCAGGAATCAAACAAAAATCAGGGTTGTGCCACAAAAAGCCCCAACATGTTCAGGAGAATACAATATAAGCAAGATGAAGCAGGCAGGTGAAACAATCGTTAAAGGAGTGTAGTGAGAGGTGGGGGGGGAAGGGAGGGCAAGAGGGGGAAGAGAATGACAAAATAAATTATAATCAGTATGAATAATTTAAACCATCTCTGTGGATTTGTGCAATTAAGTCTTCCTGGCTGTAGTTGATCTACAGTTTAATTTTCAACAGCCAACTGATTTCCTTTATTTGTAACAGGAAATGGACACATTAAGACACATCAAATCTCAAAGCAACAGAAATGGAAAGAAGGAATCAAATTAATGGTTGGAGTCAGACCTAGATAATGGACTATTTTAAAACCAACCTGAACAACAAAAAATATAAAGTTAATATGCCATTGTTGATTTAAACAGTCTTTGGAAGAGACATCTAGAGATCATTTAGCCCCAGCTCCCTCATCCGCTCCTCATAGGGCTTGCGCTCCAAACCCCTCACCAGCTTTGTTGCCCTTCTCTGGACACATTCCAGTAACTCAATATCCTTCTTAAATTGAGGGGCCCAGAACTGGACACAGGACTCAAGGTGTGGCCTAACCAGTGCTGAGTATAGGGGCACAATGACTTCCCTGCTCCTACTGGCCACACTTTTTCAGGTGCAGACCAGGATGCCATTGGCCGCCTTCTCCACCTGAGCACACTGCTGACTCATGTTCAGCTGGCTGTCAATCAGTACCCCCAGGTCCCTTTTTATCTGTCTGCTTTCCAGCTACTCTGACCCCAGCCTATAGCGCTGAGTGGGGTTGTTGCAGCCAATGTGTAGAGCCCAGCACATGGACTTGTTGAATGCCATCGTGTTGGACTCTGCCCATCTGTCCAGTCAGCCAAGGTCCCTCTGGAGTGCCCTTCTACCCTCTAACAGATCAATACCTGCTCCCAACTTGGTGTTGTCTGCAAATTTACTGATTACAGACTCAATCCCCTTATCCAGATCATCAATAAAGATATTGAACATATTTAGGAGTTACTAGAATAAGTCCTGTGAGGAGCAACTGAAGGAATTGGGATTCTGTGTTCTGGAGAAAAGGAGGCTGAGGAGAGCTTTTGGATCTTTACATTGTCCTGAGAGGAGGTTGGAGTGAGGTGACTGTTGGTCTCTTCTCCCTAGTAACAAGTGATGGGACAAGACAAAATGTACTCAAGTTGCACCAGGAGAGGTTTGGACTGGACATTAGGAAAACAGTGGTCAGGCATTGGAACAGGCTGCCCAGGGAGGTGGTGGAGACAGCATCCCTGGAGGTGTTCAGGAAATGCATCACTTTGTGACATGGTTTAATGGCTATCGTGGAGTTCGATTGATAGTTGGACTTGATCTTAAAGGTCTGTTCCAACCCTAAATTTTCTGTGGTTCTGTGATTCTAAGGTAACTTCAGGTAATGACTCAAATTATAGTACAAACATTTGGAATTTACTAGACTTGAGATCAGCTCAGGTTTTAGATGTCATTTTTCCAGATGAAAAAAATCAGATGTAGCATAACCTATCATAACATGACATTTGTCATTTCAAAACCCTTTGTTTTTTCAGTGCTCTGTTCCCATTCAGTGGCATCAACTGCTTTTCCTGTCAGGACTGGAACCAGGGGATAATTAATCTGTTGTTATTGTTCATGTAACTGTAGTAATTAACACAGAGGTTGCAGTCAAGTACTGCATGATCAGATGATCTAAAGATAGAACTGTAATATAAGATTGCAGTTCTTTGACATGGTTACAGCTCCTGGTGGAAAGGATCTCCCCTCCCCTACCTCTCCTCCCCTGCACTCCCCTCCCTCCTCCCAGTTCCTCTCCCTCCCTCTCCCTCTCCCTCTCCCTCTCCCTCTCCCTCTCCCTCTCCCTCTCCCTCTCCCTCTCCCTCTCCCTCTCCCTCTCCCTCTCCCTCTCCCTCTCCTCCTTTCTCTTTTTCCATGTTCTTTTTCATTTGTCTCTTATTTCATTTAATTTCATTTTATTTTGTATTATTTTATTTTGTTTTTTTTTTTTTTTTAATCATCTTGCACTGTCTGCCACCTTACCTTCTTCAGGCAGAAGTGTGGTGCTTAATTACAAAGCATCATAAATTGCTCCACCATTTGTAACTCTAGCAGTAAATCATCAGTGAGCTTTGTTCTGCCAGCTCTAGGGCTGTGGGACACTGAAAACAAAATATCCCCAGTTAATGGCCTGCCCTTTCCTGACAGCACACCAAGCTTTCATGCTATTAACTAACACTTTGCTTCACTCAACCACTGAACTGTTGACAAGAGCACTTTAGAAAGTCTGAACAGCAAGGAAAAAAAAAGAAATAATAAAATCAAGTAAATCAAAAGCCAGTTTGGAAAGAGGAAGTAAACCAGAAAAAAACAAATACATGAATCAGAGGGGGTAAAAATAACAAGCAAAACAATGCAACATTACTAACCCCTATAAGTAGCTAATCAATACAAGGTAGAGTTTTTCAATTGTTGACTATTTTTTCTTCATAAAATAGTTTGGCCTAGAAATGACCTGAAAGATCATTTATTCTTTCTTCTCAATACCCAGAAACTGAGATGAATATGTATGAAAAGAGTATGAAGGGCAACGACACTGGTGAGAGGCCTCGAGAACAAGCCCTACAAGGAGAGGCTGAGGGAGCTGGGATTGTTTAACCTGGAGAAGAGGAGGCTCAGAGAAGACCTTATTGCTGTCTACAACTACCTGAAGGGAGGTTGCAGCCAGGAGGGGGCTGGTCTCTTCTCCCAGGCAACCAGCACCAGAACAAGAGGACACAGCCCCAAGCTGCACCAGGGGAAGTTTAGGCTCGAGGTGAGAAGAAAGTTCTTCAGAGAGAGATTTGTTAGCCATTGGAATGGGCTGCCCAGGGAGGCGGTGGAGTCACCATCCCTCAAAGTGTTCAAGAGGTGATTGGACATGGCACCTGGTGCCATGGTTTTATCATGAGGTCTGTGGTGACAGGTTGGACTTGATGATCTTTGAGGTCTCTTCCAACCTTGGTGATTCTGTGATTCTGTGTGTTAAACAGAGGTAATGTTGAAAACAGAAAACTAAAGACCATGGGTGTGTATTTGGTTTATGTTTGGACTGGATGATCCTAGAAGTCTTTTCAAACTGGAAGAATTCTATGCAGTCATGCAATAAACAAATAAACGCTTGTTGCACATCATTTAGTTACAAGAGTAAGAGGCACTCATTGTATAATTTATTTAGGGCTTGGGTGGTTTTGTTTTGGTAGATACTTAATGGAATAATAGAATTGTTTTTGTTGGAAAAAACCTCTAAGATTATCAAGTCCAACCATCAACTTTTGTGATGCACTGACCCAAAATGACAGTTTAATAAATTCATTACATCTCCAGAAGCCACTTGATTTATCCAGAGGTCAAGTAGCCAGTAGGCCAAGAGGTCAAGTAGCATGAAAGCTATGTTCAATGTTTTAGAACAAATCAAATGAACAAAAAATTATTTCAGGGTTTTGGGGAGCCAAGTACTGCACTATTTATGCCCATGCTGCAAAAAATGATTTTCACCAATTATGCTGGCTAGAGTGGAATGGAATGGAAAGGAATGGAATAGAATAGAATAGAATAGAATAGAATAGAATAGAATAGAATAGAATAGAATAGAATAGAACAGAACTGAATTAAATTAAATTAAATTAAATTAAATTAAATTGAATTAAGCAGGTTGGAAAAGACCTTTGAGATCATCGAGTCCAACCTATCATCCAACACTATCTAATCAACTAAACCATGGCACCAAGCACCCCATCCAGTCTCTTCCTAAACACTTCCAGTGATGGTGACTCCACCACCTCCCTGGGCAGACCATTCCAATGGCCAATCACTCTTTCTGGGAAGAACTTCTTCCTAACATCCAGCCTAAACCTCCCCTGGCACAGCTTGAGACTGTGGTTAGTGAAGTTTGCATTTGTATAATTACCACAATGCTTACTTGAGTGTTTTCTTTGTATGTTTCACATTCTTCTTCACATTTAACTCTTTCTCCCATTTTTTTGTGGATCAGCATGGTCAATTAATCCCAAGAATATCTGCATTTCCCTATAAATATCATTAAGCTTTGCTGATAAATAAAGTGAAGAGAGAGGGTGGTTTCGGGGGAGGTTGGGTTTGGTTTGGTTTGGTGTTTTGATTTTTTACTGATTCACTAATTATTTGATTATGTGCTGGTTTTGTTTTGTTTAACTGAGCAAATAGCTCCTAGGACAGAAGCACCCTTAGACTGAGTGGCTTCTGTACTGAAACCAGTGCTGTTCAATGTCTTCATCAATGATAGAGAGTGAGATTGAGTGCACCCTCAGCAAGTCTGCAGATAATACTAACCTGAGACTGAAGGACAGGAAGCCATTCAGAGGAACCTGAACAGGCTAGAAAGGTCAGCTGAGGAGAATCTCATGAAGTTCAGTAAGGCAAAAGGCAAGGTTCTGCACCAAGGTCAGGACAATCCTCCATATCAGTGCAGGCTGTGGGATGATGAGATTGAGAGAATCAGAGAAGCTCTGCAGAAAAAGACTTGGGGGTGATGGTGGATGAGAAGCTGGCAATAATGGGCACTTGCAACCCAGAAGGCCAATGGCATCCTGGGTTTCATCAAAAGACTGAGAGGTGATTCTGCTCCTCTGCCCTGGTGAGACTTCAACTGAAATGCTGTGTCCAGCTGTCAAACGCACAACACAGGAGGGACCTGGGCCTGCTGCAGTGAGTCCAGAGGAGAGTTAGAAAGATAATCAAAGGGTTGCAGCACCTCTCCTGTGAGGACAGGCTGAGAGAATTGGGGCTGTTCATCATGATGAAAGCTCTGCAGAGACCAAATAGCTACATTTTGGTACCTGGAAGGGACCTGCGTGAAGCCCGTGAAGTGACTCTGTAGAAGGGCTTGTAGCAATCGGGCAAGGAGCAGTGGTTTGAAAATGGGGCAGGGTAGACTTAGGCTGGACATTAAGAGGAAGATCTTTACAAAGAGAGTGGTGAAGTACTGAAACACATTCCCAGAGATGTGGTGGAGGCCCTATCCCTGGAAACATTCAAGTCAGGCTTGATGGTGCCCTGAGCAACCCTCATTTAGTTGGAGATGTCCCTGGCTGCTGCAAAGGAGTTAGGGAAGGTGACCTTTGAGGGTCCCTTTCAACTTGATGCATTCTGTGGTTCTTTATCAGTCCTGTCAGAAACACCAGTAAGGAGACTTCTTTGAAATAATATTTCTCGGTACAACACTTTCTTTCTGCCTTAACTTAGAAAAGCTATTCCACTTTTCACTGTATTTGACCAAACTGATAAAAGAAAGCATAGAAAAAAATGTAGGAAGGAAGAAAGAAAGATTTCTTACAAGACCTGGTTTAATGGCCATGGAATTGTTGGGCTGAAGGTTGGACTCGGTGATCCTAGAGGTCTTTTCCAACTGAGATGATTCTATGATTCCAAAAGAGAGGGAAAAAAAATAGATGTACGTGGATGAAAAGAGTGTGAAATAGAGGGAACCGTGGAAACAGAAAATTAAGGGCTGTGGTGGTGAAGTTAACATCCCTGGAGGTGTTCCAAAAGCATGTAGACATGGCACCTTGGTACATGGTTTAATGGGCGTGGTAGAGTTGGGTTGATGGTTGGACTTATGATCTTAGAGGTCTTTTCCAGTCTCAGTGATTTTTAAGATTCAAAGACCTAGTTGGCCTGTGTACCATGCTTGGCACAGAGGTTTGGATTCTATCTTTCATGATAAGCATAATCAGCCCCTGGATATTGCTATCATGTAAGTCTCAAGCTGTGCCAGGGGAAGTTTAGACTCAAGGTGAGAAGAAAGTTCTTCACAGAGAGAGTTGTTGGACATTGGAATGTGCTGCCCAGGGAGGTGGTGGAGTCACCGTCCCTGGAGGTGTTCAAGAGGAGATTGGACGTGGCACTTGGCGTCATGGTCTAGTCACGGGGTCTGTGCTGACAGGTTGGACTCGATGATCTTCGAGGTTTCTTCCAACCTTAGTGATACTGTGATACTGTAATTCCCTCTTTGAATCTAGCAGCAGTCACCAACTCTGAAGGTGTTCAAGAAACATGTGGACTTGGGCACATGGTTTAAGGGCCATGATGGTCTTGGGTTGATGGTTGGACTCAGTGATCTTGGAGGTCTTTTCCAGCCAAAGCAATTCTATGATTCAAAGTTTTTCTTCGCCTTTCCTATTAATTTGTGTCATTCTTCCAGCCATTCAGACTCCAGGCTCTCCACAGGGTGTTTTCTTCCTTGTGGGGTCATAACAATAGAAAATATTGCTGGTGTTTCACAAATCTAACATTAATTTGCTGCTTCTTTTTTTCTTTTTTTTCTTTTCTGCTTTCAGTGGTGGCATTTTTTTCACTCAGTTTCACTCTCAGGTTAAAGAGTTGATGCATGAAATACCTTTACTACTTATCAGCATCTTATATGGATCCTATCCTACTACTGGCACACTATGATTAGATTTTGTTTTATTATTATTTTATTGTATTTCATATTTGTATCTATTTTCTGCTCTTTCTTCGAGGTACAGTACCAAACTCCTCCTATTTAAACCTTTGGTAGATACCTGTGCTCAAAGGTGGGGAAAAGGGCAGAGAACTTGTGTGTTCTGTAGATATAATTTCAACCACTCTATGACACTAAAGGGCAATTTCAAAGATTACAGATATCTCTAGATGATGAGAATGTTATTAGATCATTTAATATTAAAACTAAAATAAAGAAGAAATTTCTCTTTCTTGCTGTTGAAAATGGAAATTGCTTAACTTGCATTTTTCTCTGTCAGGTGACAGAACAAGAGGAAATGGCCTCTCAAGCAGTGGTGGGTGTTAGGAGGAAGCCATGAGGAAACAGCCTCAAGTTGGACCAGAGGAGGTTTAAGTTGGATACTAGGGAAAATTTATTTATGGAAAGAGTGGCATTGGAACAGGCTACCCAGGGATGTGGTGGAGTCACTGTCCCTGGAGGTGTTTAAGAAACCTGTGGGAGTGGCACCTTGAGACATGTTTTAATGTCCATGGTGGTGTTGGTTTGACAGTTGGACTTTATGATCTTGGAGGGCTTTTACAATGGAAAGAATACTGTGGCTCTATGGTTAGACAGGTGGTCAAGATCCTTCTAGTCTGTCTCATTTCTCACATCACCAGACATGAAAATGAAAATAAAAGCTCAGGTTCACTCTTGTCCCAGTGGATTAAAGCAAACATTCTCTAATAAATTTCACCTTTTAGTACAACTGAAACTCCACAGCTTAAGACAGGAAGCTAGAGGGGAAAAGATAATCTCCAATCAATAAGGAGAACCTTTTTCATTAATAGCTACATCTCTACATCACCCTAAGCAAACAGCTCTTTTGCTGTGAAGTGATTACAGTGGTGCACACGTAGCTGCAGCATTATGATATTTGAGTTCAGATTTATCTCTTTTCTCTTTCTATATGTTAAAAAAGAATAGTTAAAATCAGGCAGCTGTTTGTTCAACAGTTCACTGAAAGACACATAGAAAAGGTTTCTATTAGCAGGCTGCTGATTGCTGCCATTATCACAGTATCACAGTATCACCAAGGTTGGAAGAGACCTCGAAGATCATCGAGTCCAACCTGTCACCACAGACCTCAAGACTAGACCATGGCACCAAGTGTCACGTCCAATCCCCTCTTGAACACCTCCAGGGATGGTGACTCCACCACATCCCTGGGCAGCCCATTCCAATGATGAATGACTCTGTGAAGAACTTCCTCCTCACCTCCAGCCTAAACTTCCCCTGGTGCAGCTTGAGACTGTGTCCCCTTGTTCTGGTGCTGGTTGCCTGGGAGAAGAGACCAACCCCTTCCTGGCTATAACCACCTTTCAGGTATCACAGAATCCCAGCATGATAGGGATTGGAAGGGACCTTGGAGGTCATCAAATCCAACCCCTCTGGCAGAGCACGTTCACCTAGAAAGGGTCACAGGACCAGATGGGTTTGGAATGTCACCAGAGATGGAGGTTCTACCACCTCTCTGGGCAGCCTGGTCCAGTGCTCCCTCAACCTTAAATTAAAGCAGATCCTTCTCATGTTTAAATGGAACTTCTTATCACAGAATCACAGAATGGTATGGGTTGGGAGGGACCTCTGCAGATCATCTAGTCCAACCCCTGTCCTATGTTCATGTTCTCATTACACCTTGTCCTGTCACTGAGAACCAACTGAAACCAGACTGGTCGCACCCTTCCTTGAGGTATTGATTAGCATTAATGAGATTCCACACTCAGGTAACTCTTCTTCATAATAAAAAGCCCCAACTCTCTCAGCCCTTCCTCATCACAGAGATGACCTGATCCCCCAGAATCTTTGCAGATCTTTGCTGTACTCTCTCCATAAGTCCTCACACTTCTGAATTATCACTGTGTTCAATGTGACAGAATAGAATCACAGAATCATTAAAGTTAGAAAAGACCTCTAAAGTCATCAGGTCCAAACATCAACCCAACACCACCATGCCCACAAAAACCATGTCCCAGCGTGCCACGTCTAGATATTTTTTTCTTAACACATTCCATTGTGAGACCACTTCTCTAATACTGTGTTCAGTTTTGGACCCCTCACACCAAGAAGGACATTGAGGTGCTGGAACATTTTCAATGGGCAATGAAACTAGTGAAGGGTCTGGAGAATAGGTCTGGTGAGGAGCAGCTGAGGGAACTAGGCTTGTTTAGTTTGGAGAAAGAGGAAGCTGAGGGGAGACCTTATCACTGTCCCAAAGGAGATAGCAAGATGTATGTTGGTGTCTTCTCCCAAACAATGAGTGAAAGAATAAGAGAAAATGGCCTGAAATTGTGCCAGAGGAGGTTTAGGTTGGATCCTACGAAAAATTTGTTTCATGCAGGAGTGGAGTGGTCAGACAATTTAACAAGTTGTCCAGGTAGGTGGCCAAGAAGGCCAATGGCATCCCGGCATGCATCAAGAATAGTGTGGCCAGCAGGAGCAGGGAAGTCATTCTGCCCCTGTACTCAGCACTGGTTAGGCCACACCTTGAGTACTGTGTCCATTTCTGGGCCCCTCAGTTTAAGGACATTGAGACACTTGAATGTGTCTAGAGAAGGGCAACGAGGCTGGGGAGAGGCCTCAAGCACTAAGCCCTACAAGGAGAGGCTAAGGTAGCTGGGGTTGTTGAGCCAGGAGAAGAGGAGGCTCAGGGAAGACCTTATCGCTGTCTACAACTACCTGAAGGGTGGCTGTAGCCAGGAGGGGGTTGGTCTCTTCTCCCAGGCAACCAGCACCAGAACAAGGGGACACAGTCTCAAGCTGTGCCAGGGGAAGTATAGGCTGGAGGTGAGGAGAAAGTTCTTCACTGAGAGAGTTGTTAGCCATCGGAATGTGCTGCCCAGGGAGGTGGTGGAGTCACCATCCCTGGAGGTGTTCCAGAGGGCTTTGGACGTGGCACCTGGTGCCATGGTTTTGTAGTCATGAGGTCTGTGGTGACAGGTTGGACTTGAAGATCTTTGAGGTCTCTTCCAGCCTTGGTGATTCTGACTCCCTGGAGATGGTCAAAAAAACCCAAGTAGATAGGGCAATTTGGGACATAGTTTAGTGGGCATGGAGGTGTTAGGTAGAAAGGGCTTTTCTGACCTGTTCAATGATTTTGTGGTTATTTCCATCCCCTATTTTTGCCCACACTGTCTGTGAAATCAAATGGGGAATAAGTGATGATATTTGCAAGTATAGAGAAAAGCAAGCATATTCTAAAAATAATGCTCTGTAAAATTATTCTTTACATTTGAATTTTATTCACTAATTTGGGGGGTGGGTTGCAAATGTAACATTTAAGCAGCTAAGCTTGTTTTTCTGCAGAATCAAGGAAGTGTGGGGTTTTTTTTATAGAACAAGTTGATTTTCCAACTAATTCTGTACTTCTTCATTACCTTGATTGCATTGTCTTATACACTGACCCAAGAAATAGGATGCTTTTTGAAGTGTTCACCAAACAAGAGGAACTTCAGGAGATATTTGTTTTGTCTAGTAATTCTAGTTAAACAAACAGTTGCTTCTAAAATTAATACTTTTTGGTGTAGAGGGAATACAGGCTGGGCAGTGACTGGTTGGAAAGCAGCCCTGAGGAAAGAGACTTGGGGGTGCTGGTGGAAGAGAAGCTCAACATGAGCTCTCAATGTGCACTTGCAGCCCAGAATGCCAATCAGATCCTGGGCTGCATCGAGAGAAGTGTGGCCAGCAGGTCAAGGGAGGTGATTCTCCCCCTCTACTCAGCCCTGGTGAGACCCCACCTGGAGTATTGCCTCCAGGTCTGGAGCCCATATTACAAGAGGGATCTGGAGGTGCTGGAAGATTTCCAGAGAAGGGCCACGAGGATGATCAGAGAGCTGGAGCACCTCTCCTATGAAGACAGACTGAAGGAGTTGGGGCTGTTCAGTCTGGAAAAGAGAAGGCTCCGAGGTGACCTTATTGTGGCCTTCCAGTATCTGAAGGGGGCCTACAAGAAGGCTGGGGAGGGACTTCTCAGGCTATCAGGTAGTGATAGGACTAGGAGGAATGGAATGAAGCTGGAGGTGGGGAGATTCAGGCTGGATGTGAGGAGGAAGTTCTTCACCATGAGAGTGGTGAAGCCCTGGAATGGGTTGTCCAGGGAGGTAGTAGAAGCCCCATCGCTGGAGGTGTTTAAGCCCAGGCTGGATGAGGCTCTGGCCAGCGTGATCTAGTGTAGGGTGTCCCTGACCAAGGCAGGGGGGTTGGAACTAGGTGATCCTTGTGGTCCCTTCCAACCCTGACTGATTCTATGATTAAGTACCTAAACTTAGTACACATACAGGAGGCTATGAAATTTAACTCCTTATTAGTGTTTGGTTGTTGGTTATTTTTCTATTCTAATTTAGTCTTCTTCTGACCATGAAATGGCCCTTTAGATACCAAAGTGTTGTCCTCATACTTCTGTGTTTGTTTGGGGTTTTCAGTTTCTTGGGTTTTCTCCACCAAAGTCTCCCTGCTTTTCTGCTCCTTGTTGCAACTTGCCAATGCTTTGTAAAATTATTCAGATTTCCTTTGTGAATCAACCACCTCCCTGGGCAGGTTGCTCCAGGATTTTAGAGCACTTTCAGTCAACAGGTTTCTTTTAATATCCAACCTAAACCTCCTTTGGTGGAACTTGAGGCTATTTCATCTAATCCTATTCAAAACCCAGTTGAGTTATTCCCATCCTTTCAGAAGATGCTGAGCTACATGACTCAATGATTCTATGATATTTTTTTAAATGCTTCTGTAGAACTGCATTTGATTGTTTCCAGAAAGCAAATCAGCCTGTATCCATGAGTTTTCTGGATGAGAAATGTGTCCAGATAGCACAGTTCAAAACACCACAGAATAACAGAATGCCAGGTTGGAAGGGTCCCCAAGACCATCTGCTCTAACCCTTCTAGGTCATGGTCTAGTTTAAATGAGATGCCCCAGCACCCTGTCAAGCTGAGTCTTAAAGCTGCCCACTTCAGGGGAGTCCACTGCTTCTATTGGGAGGTAATTCCAACGTCCAACTGCATTTATGGTTAAACACTTTCTTCTGGAGTCCAATGGGAATCTCCCCAGGAGTAACTTAAGCTGTCCAGTGTAGAGGAATTAGAATAGGATAGGATAGGATAGGATAGGATAGGATAGGATAGGATAGGATAGGATAGGATAGGATAGGATAGGATAGGATAGGACAGGATAGGATAGACCAGACCAGGTTGGAAGAAACCTTCAAGATCATTGCGTCCAACCTATTATCCAAACCACCTAATCAACTAAACCATGCAACTGAGTGAGCACCCTATCAAGTCTCCTCCTAAACACCTCCAATGATGGTGACTCCACCACCTCCTCGGGTAGCCCATTCCAATGGCCAATCACCTCTCTGTGTAGGATTTCTTCCTAACCTCCAGCCTAAACCTCTCCTGGTGCCCAGAAACAATTAAAAAATGTCCAGTGTGGGGGATCCACTACTTCCCTTGCGAAATTATTCCAATGTCCAACTGTTCTCATGGTGAAAATTTCTCTTCTGAAGTCCAGTCAGAATCCCCTCAGGAGATGGGAACAAAGTGACCTTTGAGGGTCCTTTCCAACCCTATACAATCTGTGAGTAATTTATATTTGTCTCTCCTTGCCTTTGCTATGTGACTCCTGAAAAGGGAGACTCCATCCTCCTGGTAACCACCCTTTATGGGTCCATGATGAGAAGGTCTCCTCTAAGCCTTCCCTTCTCCAAGCTGAACAAACTCAGTTGTCCCAGCTTTTTTTTTTTCCCCTCCATATGGCAGGTGAAAAAACATCTCCTTTCCTTTACAATTTCCATGGGATTTTAATGAGCACTCTATCAGGTCTTTGGAACTCACCATCTCCAGCAGCAGAATGACCCCTTGAACCATAATGAAATTCAAGATCACAGCTTACTGGAGGGAAAAAAAATTCAGTTGCTGAACTACCAGAGTAAGTACCTGAAGCCATTTGACTCTCTTTTTTTTTTTTTTTTTTGATCCCAATTTGTCATGACACACCACTTAGCCTGTGAGATCTGAAGTCACCACAGCAAGAGGCCACATGAATTTAATTTGTCTCTTTTCTTGCTGGATGTGCACTTCCCATTAGCAGAGCATCAGGGTCTATGTGCATTGAGCCAGTGAAAAATAGACATTTTGGATTTCTTGTCCAATCAATAAGGTCAGGGTTTGGCTTCTCCATTGAAATATTTATGGAGCAACCCCAGCTGCCTCCTTATTAATGAAAACTGTTTTCATGATTTTTGTTTGCAGCTTCTGATTGATGTCAGACAAATTGAATTACTGCATTTAAATGGCTTTTAATGCAAGCAAAATTAAACACCCAAAACAACTTAAGAGCAGTGGGTTTGTATTTATTTTCCCAATGTGAATCTTGCCTAGAATCTTAAAAGCAGCCTACTCAGTTGACAAGATTTTTACTTTCATCTCTATACCTACCAGTTATGGTGCTTGCCTGGTTTCTGGCCATGCACTTTATGGTCAGTGGGGAAAAAAAAAAGCAACAAAATTATGCAACTGGAAGTTTTATGGAAGCATCACTAAAACAACTTAAAGAACTTAAAATCTTATAGAATAGAATAGAATAGAATAGAATAGAATAGAATAGAATAGAATAGACCAGACCAGACCAGGTTGGAAGATCATCAAGTCCAACCCATCAGCCAACACCATCTAATCAACTAAACCATGGCACCAAGCACCCCATCCAGTCTCCTCCTAAACACCTCCAGTGATGGTGACTCCACCATCCCCCTGGGCAGCCCATTCCAGTGGGCAACCACTCTCTATGAAGAATTTCTTCCTAACTTCCAGTCTAAACTTCCCCTGGTGCATCTTGAGACTGTGTCTTCCTGTTCTGGTGCTGATTTCCTGGGAGAAGAGACTAACCCCCTGTTGGCTACTACCTCCCTTCAGGAAGTTGTAGGGAGCAGTAAGAAGGTCTCCCCTGAGCCTCCTGTTCTCCAGGCTAAGCAACCCCAGCTCCCTCAGCCACTCCTCATAGGGCTTGTGTTCCAAACCCCTCACCAACTTTGTTGCCCTTCTCTGGACACGTTCCAGCAAGTCAACATCTTTCCTAAACTGAGGGGCCCAGAACTGGACACAGGACTCAAGGTGTGGCCTAACCAGTGCTGAGTACAGGGGTAATGTGACCAGCAAGACCAGGGAAGTAGTTGTCTCTCTAGACTCAGCACTAATAAGGCCATATTTGGAGTACTGGATTCAGTTTTGGGCCTTCACTCAAGAAGGCCATTGAAGTGCTGGAGTGTGCCCAGAGTGCTGAGGAGTGTGCCTAACCGGTGCTGAGTACAGGGTCAAAATGACCTCCCTTCTCCTCCTGGCCACACTATTCAGTGTAACTCCCCAACATCCTGGAAAATTATAGATCATTTTAATGTAAAATCATAGAATCATTTAGCTTGGAAAGGACCTTAAAAATTCACCTGGTTCTAACCCCTGTGGCAGGGGCAGGGACACCTCCTCCTAGACCAGGTTGCTTAAAGCCCCATCCAACCTGGCTTGAAGCACTTACAAGCTCCACAATTCTCTGGGCAACTTGCTCCAGTGTCTCACCACGCTCCTGGGGAAGAATTTTCCCCTAATTCTTAAATGAAATCAAGATTCATCTCGTAGGATGTCATTACCCCTCATGCTGTCACTCCATGCCTTTGTCAAAAGTCCAGCTGCCAACCAAAATGATTCTACGTTTCTCTGATTCCAAGTTTACCCAGTCTGAACAATGTAAATGAGTGAAAGTGATTAGAGGGCTGGAGCTGCTCTCCTATGAGGACAGACTGAGGGAGTTGGGGCTGTTCAGTTTGGAGAAGAAAAGGCTATGAGGAGACCTTATTGTGGCCTTCCAGTATCTGAAGGGGGCCTACAAGAAAGCTGGGGAGGGACTTTTTAGGGTGTCAGGTAATGATAGGACTAGGGGGAATGGAAAAAAAAAGTAGAAATGGGTAGATTCAGATTGGATGTCAGGAAGAAGTTCTGAACCATGAGGGTGGTGAGACACTGGAAGAGGTTGCCCAGGGAGGTGGTAGAAGCCTCATCTCTGGAGGTTTTTAAGGCCAGGCTGGATGTGGCTCTGGGCAACCTGATATAGTGTGAGGAGTCCCTGCCCATGGCAGGGGGATTGGAACTAAATGATCCTTGAGGTCCCTTCCAACCCTAACAATTCTATGATTCTATAAATGAGACATTGATTCCTGCTACCACAATGCACAAGCCAAATCTATAAGCAGATATAATTTCTTTTTCTCCTTTTTTTTTTTCTCCTTTTTTTTTTTTCCCCATTTTGTATTTCAGTAGAGGGATTACTTGAGAGCTTTTATTTTTTTTTTTTTTTTTGGAGCAAGGATGCCATCCTCATAGATTGAACAGTGAGCTCTGGAAGCTCACTAAGCAGATAATGATGTTTTCCATTAACTGACCAAGCTTTCTGGGAAGTCTCAGACTCTCATGAAGAGGAAGCCAGTGTTGGAAAAAAGCCAAAATGTATAAAGCAACTCTAATCATCCTGTATAGACCTGAAAAAGGAAAACACACCATTCTACTTCTACATTCTGAAGCAGCATCCTGCTGGGCTGTTACTGCTGCTTGATTATTGCTTGATTATGGTTTTCTTATTCAGTGCCAGCAAACAAGAGGACAGAGAGTTCTCCTCTATACTAAGCTCCCTTTTTTTTTTTTTTTTTCACTTTAGATTTTCATGACTGTAGCAGGGCCATTAGGTTTCCACTAACATCCTAACCCTGCCAGCAGAATGGAAATGAAAAGTCGGCTGTGAGGATGATGTCCTGCAGGATTTCTCGGGATTATCAACTATCAGCATGAGTAAAGGTCTGCATCTGGGGAAGAACAACCCCATGGATTGGTACAGGTTGGGGGCTGCTCACCTGTTGAAGAGCAGCCCTGGAGAAAAGGACCTGGGAGTCTTTGTGGAAACAGCCTGAAGTTCCACCAGGGGAGGTTTAGGGTCAATCTTAGAAGAAACTCCTGGGCTGCCCAGGGAGGTGGTGGAGTCCCATCCCTGGAAGTGTTTAAAATAAGACTGGATGAGGCATTTAGTGCCATGGTTTAGTTGATTAGATGGTGTTGGGTGATAGGTTAGAGTTGATGATCTCAAAGGTCTTTTCTAGCCTGGTTAATTCTGTGTGAAATGGTTGCCAGTGACCATGTGTCAGTAATGTTCTCTACAGCCAAGAAGGCCAGTGGCGTCATGGGGTGCATCAAGAAGAGTGTGGCCAGCAGGCTGAGACAGTTTCTCCTTCCCTTCTACTTTACCCTGGTGAGGCCACATCTGGAGTATTGTGTCCAGTTATGGGTTACACAGTACAAGGACAGGGACTTGATGGAGAGGGTACAGGAAAGGACTACAAAGATGCTGAGGGGTCTGGGACATCTGACTGATGAGGAAAGACTGAGAGAATTTGGGGAGTTTAGTCTGAAAAAGAGCAGAGTGTGGGGAATTTCATAAATGCTGATCTAGGCTTCAAGGGTGGGTGTCAGGAGGATGGGACCAGCCTTTTTTCAGTGGTACCCAGTGACAGGGCAAGGGGTAACAGGCACAAACTTGTACATAAAACGTTCCATTTAGAGATGAGCACAGGAACTTCTTTAATTTAAGGGTGGCAGAGCACTGGAACGGGCTGTGCAGAGAGGTGGTCAGTGAGACACCTTGGGACATGCTTTAGTGGGGACAGTGGTATTGGACTGATGCTTGGACTTCATGATCACAAAGGTCATTTCTAGCCCTAATGATTCTATGATTCTATGATTCTATGATCAGATAACACTAATCAACAACAAATGACAAACAGAATAAATATATAGCCATAGCATAATAATGTTACTAACATTATTAATATTAATCTGAATATTGATAATAATAATAATCATAACAACCACCACCATAATAGCAATAATAGTAATAACATTACTAACATTGCTAATATTAATCTGAATATTAATAACAATCATAATAATAACAACCACCACAATAATAGTAATAATAAAAGTAATAATAGTAATAACATTAATGATAATAATAGTAATAATAACAATAACAACAGCAATAGTGCACACTAAATAGAAGCTCCAAAGAGCAAACTTTATCTACTTTGATGTGATTCTAACTTGAATCATTGGCTACCCCAAATATGAAAAGAGCACTTTATATGTTAACTCCACCAAAGAAAATAGAATTTCTCTGAAATTAAACTCTGTGGCATCTGTTATCTCCAAAAAGGGTCAGAGATAATATTAATAAATATTAATATTAGTATCAATATTAATATTATTAATAATAATGACAACAATAAATAATCAGGAAAATGAAATTCCAGGAGACAAAGAATGATGAGCTGTTGATTGTAACCACACTCCAAGTTTTTCACCATAGGTATATTTGAAGAGCAGCAGACTTCTGGCACAAACAGAAAACATTGTTATTTTGTTGATTCAGAGACATTTTCTTCCCTCCCCCTAAGGACATGATATTGATTCTGGCAAAATGATGTAAATATTAAATTCTTCAGTCAATAAGCTGAAGACTGACCTAAAAACCAAAGTCAATGTATTCCTACTAGTTGTAAAATAGTAGCAAAGCTAAGCTTGGTGTACTGAAGTTTATGCAATACCCTCTGATGAGAAGCATAACAGTGGGTTTATGTTTTAAAGGTGTGGTGGAGTAAATTAATGGCTAACATTTCTCAAATCGTTACAATTTTCAGCATTCTATACTGCTAAGCACATTTCTGCAGGTGGTACTTGACAGAATTAACAGATTTTTTTTAGTTGGAAAAGACCTCTAAGATCATCAAATCCACCAGCAACCCAACGCCACCGTGGCCACTGAACCATGTCCCAAAGTGTCGTGTCCACACACGTCTTGAGCGCTTCCAGGGATGGTGACTCCATCACCTCCCTGACCAGCCTGACCACTCTTGCAGCACTGGGTGGTTGGATTAGATGACCTTTGAAGGTCCCTCCCACAGAATGACAGAACCACAAAATGGTAGGGGTTTGAATGGATGTCTAGAGATCATCGAGTCCAGCCCTCCTGCTAAGGCAAGGTCACCTAGAGAAGGTCACACAGAAACATATCCATGTGAGTCTGGATTTTCTCCTGAGACAGGCACTCCACCACCTTTCTGGGCAGTTTCCTCCAGTGTTCTGCCACCCTTAAATTAAAGAAGCTCCTGCTCATCTTTAAATGGAACTTCTTATGTTCAACTTTGTGCCTGTTACCCCTTTTCCTGTCACTGGGAAAAGACTGGCACTGAGCCTTGAAGTATTGACCAGCATTTATGAGATTCACCCTAGACTTCTCTTGTCCAGACTAAAAAGCCCCAACTGTCTCAGTTTTTCCTCATCACAGAGATGTTTCAGCCCCCTCAACATCTTTGTAGCCCTTTGCTGTACCCTCTCAAACAGCTTCCTGTCTCTCTTGAACTGTGGGGCCCAGAACTGGATACAATACACCAGATGTGGTCCCACCAGGGCAGAGTAGAGGCAGGGGAGAACTTTTCTCAACCTGCTGGCCACAGTCTTCTTGATGCACCTGAGGATGCCATTGGCCTTTTTGTCCATGAGAGTGCATTGTTGCCTCATGTGAACTTGTTGTCCACTGGCACTCTGAGGTCCTCCTCCATGGAGTAGCTTTCCAGCAGGTAAACCCATCACCTATACTGATGCAGGGGGTTATTCCTTCCCAGTCTTCTCTACTCCAGCCTATAAATCTCCCAGTCCCTCAGCTTTTCTTCATAAGAGAGATGTTCCAGTCCCCTCAGCATCTTTACTTATAAGCATCAATTGCTTAAGGTACAATTTAGATCCCAGGACAGGTGCATTTACATCTAGAGGGGAAGGGGGAAAAAAAAAGTGAACTTTAAAAAATAATATATATTTTTCTCCTCTGAATTTGATTTTTGTTTTGCTTGTAACATGAAGCAGAAGTTCCTGTTGCACACCAACAAAGTTGTGGGTTTTTTTCTTGCAGAAATACACCGTATCTCAGCAACAGCACATGTACAGGGGATTGTTACAGCTACTTCTCCTCTTCTTCTCTCAGCTTTTTCTCTTGGTGTAAACAAGCTTTCAGGACATCCTAGAGTGCTTCATTTGACATCTCTGTAGCTCTTTTGTTTCCATTTTCATCCCAAGAGGGTTTGAAGTTCTCAATTTAAAAGGGTATCTCCAGCTTGTAAAAATAATTATCATCATGTGGCTCTTGTTCCCTAAAGGTGTTCTGTCCAATACACTGAAAAGTCAGTTATTTTGCAATGATAACACCAAAGAGAAATAATTTACACATATTAACAATAATAATTTCAAATAATTCCTCATGAATATATCCAGAGGGACCTTGATAGGCTGGACAGGTGGGCAGAGTCCAACATGATGGCATTCAACGAGTCCAAGTGTTGGGTGCGGCGCTTTGGTCACAACAACCCCATGCAGTGCTACAGGCTGGGGTCAGAGTGGCTGGAGAGCTACCAAACAGAGAGGGACCTGGGGGTACTGGTTGACAGCTGGCTGAACATGAGCCAGCAGTGTGCCCAGGCGGCCAAGAAGGCCAATGGCATCCTGGCCTGCATAAGAATAGCGTGGCCAGCAGGAGCAGGGAAGTCATTGTGCCCCTGTACTCAGCACTGGTTAGGCCACACCTTCAGTACTGTGTCCAGTTCTGGGCCCCTCAGTTTAAGAAGGACATTGAGACATTTGAACATGTCCAGAGAAGGGCAACAAGGCTGATGAGAGGCCTCGAGCACAAGCCCTATGAGGAGAGGCTGAGGGCGCTGGGGTTGTTTAGCCTAGAGAAGAGGAGGCTCAGGGGAGACCTCATTGCTGTCTACAACTACCTGAAGGATGGTTGCAGCCAGGAGGGGGTTGGCCTCTTCTCCCAGGCATCCAGCACCAGAACAAGAGGACACAGTTTCAAGCTGTGCCAGGGGAAGTTTAGGCTTGAGGTGAGGAGAAAGTTCTTCACAGAGTTGTTGGACATTGGAATGTGCTGCCCAGGGAGGTGGTGGAGTCACCATCACTGGAGGTGTTCAAGAGGGGGATTGGACATGGCACTTGGTACCATGGTTTATTAGTCATGAAGTGTTGGGAGACAGGTTGGACTTGATGATCTCTGAGGTCTTTTGCAACCTTGTTGATTCTATGATCACATTTGTGAAGAACTGAATACCGAATAGCAAATCAGACAAAAAAACCACCCCAAATTACCTTTAAATATATTTATATATATATAATTTAGATCTATCATATACATCAAAATATTGCATAATTAATTGCATTATATATAATAAATATTATACACATAAATATACATATATATGTGTGTGTGTGTATATATATAAAATGTAGATATATTTTATATAGATGGATTTTATATATATATGTTATTTCTGATATCTATTTGCATGTTTGCTGCATGGGGATTGGGCAAGATCTCCTTTGAACGTCGCTTCCACAGAATCACAGATTCACAGAGTGGTAGGGTTGGGAAGGGATCACAGCAGATCGACTCCACCCCCTTGAAAGTCTCTGGAGAAGGAGACTCCATGACCTTTCTAGGCAGCCTACTCCAGTGCTCTTCTACCCTCAAATTAAACAAGTGCCAACCCCTAACTCACTCCAGCCTCCTTTTAGGGAGCTGTAGAGAGCAATGAAGTCTTCTCTCAGCCTCCTCCTCTACAGACTGAACAACCCCAGGCCCCTGATCTGCTCCTTACCAGTCCTTTCATCAGCTTTGTTGCCCTTCTCTGGACACATTCCTCAAGTATTTTTCTCAAAGGGAGGGACCCAAAACTGAACCCAGGACTCAAAGTGTGTCCTCACCAGTGCTGAGTACAGGAGCAGTCACTTCCCTGGTCCTGCTGGCTACACTACTGCTGATCCAGGCCAGGATGCTGTTGGCCTTCTTGGCCACCTGGACACACATTGGCTCATTTTCAGCTGACTTCTGACCAGCACCCCCAGGCCCTTTTGTGCTGGGCAGTTTCCAGCCACTCTGCCCCAAGCCTGGAGTGTTTGTAGGGTTACTGCAACCCAGGTGCAGGACCCAACAGTGTGTCTTCTTGAATCTTATCAGTCCAGCCTGGCCAGGTCCCTTTAGCTGAGTTCAGCAAAGGAGGAAGAGAAACATGACAAAGTTTTTTTTCCTGTCATTTACTCTGTAACTTCAAAATAACTAAAAATAGCCTTTTTCCTATAAATAACGTTTATTAATGATATGTGTGGCAACTATATAAAAAGTCAGATGCTGCAACCTGGAGAGGGACTTTTGACAAGGGCTTGTAATGATAGGACAAAGGGACTTTGAGCTGAAAGAGGGGAGATTTAAACTGGAGATTAGGAAGAAATTCTTGATGGTGAGACACTGTAGCAGATTGCCCAGGGTGTTTATGGATGGCCCCTCCTGGGACGTGCTCAAGGCCAGGCTGTATGGGGCCTTGAGCAAGCTGGTCTAGTGGAAGGTGTTCCTGCCCATGGCAGGGAGGTTGGAACTAGATTATCTTTAAGGTCCCTTCAAATCCAAACCATTCCATAAATTTATGAATTAGAGAAACAACATCTGTCTGAAAGCAGCAGCTTTAAGGAAATGAAAACTGAAGCTTCATTAAAACATTAAAAACTGGTGGAAAATTACAGCTCTATGAGTTGACAAAGAGAACATCTCTAGGTCCTACTGTGAATTTTGACTCTGTACTTTAATGGGATCATTGAAGATGGCTTTTTCAGCTTCTCAGCCATGAGGTCTGACCCTTCTGATATTTTGAGCAGGAATATCAGTCACCTCTGATCTGAGCACTGGGATACAGGAGATAATGAGGTGTGGAGGTTAGAGTTGATACTCTGAAAATAACTTTCTGTGCTTAATAAGAGGATATTTACCAAAATAACAAATGAATGAAGAAGTGAATGGAAGGAAGGGAATTAGAATATCCCATGAATTATTTTTTATAGAATAATAGATGAATTATGTGGGGTTATAGAATGGGACCGGATGGGATCCATCCTAGGGTGCTGAGATTGCTGACAGATGAGCTGTCCAAGCCACTTTCCATCATTTTTCAGCAGTCCTGGCTCACTGGAGAGGTCCCAGAAGACTGGAAGCTGGCCAACGTGGTGCCCATCCACAAGAAGGGCCGGTTGGATGAGCCAGGGAATTATAGGCCTGTCAGCCTGACCTCAGTGCCAGGCAACATTATGGAACGGGTCATCTCGAGTGCGATCACACAGCACTTACAGGATGACCAGGGGCTCAGGCCTAGCCAGCATGGATTTAGGAGGGGCAGGTCCTGCCTGACCAACCTGATCTCCTTCTATAATCAGGTGACCCGCCTGGTGGATGTGGGGAGGCCTGTGGATGTGGTCTACCTGGACTTCAGCAAGGCCTTTGACACCGTTCCCCACAGCAAACTCCTGGCCAAGCTGGCAGCCCGTGGCTTGGACAGGAGCACACTGCGTTGGGTTAGGAACTGGCTGGAGGGCCGAGCCCAGAGAGTAATGGTGAATGGCACCACATCCAGCTGGCGGCCTGTCACTAGTGGTGTGCCCCAGGGATCAGTACTGGGCCCCATGCTCTTCAACATCTTTATTGATGATCTGGATGAGGGCATTGAGTCCATCATCAGTAAATTTGCAGATGACACCAAGCTGGGGGCAGCAGTTGATTTGCTGGAGGGCAGAGAGGCTTTGCAGAGGGACCTCGACAGGCTGGACAGATGGGCAGAGTCCAATGGCATGAGATTTAACACATCCAAGTGCCGGGTTCTGCACATTGGCCACAACAACCCCAGGCAGTGCTACAGGCTGGGGTCAGAGTGGCTGGAGAGTGGCCAGGCAGAGAGGGACCTGGGGGTACTGGTTGATTGTAGGCTGAACATGAGCCTGCAGTGTGCCCAGGCAGCCAAGAAGGCCAATGGCATCCTGGCTTGCATCAGGAACAGTGTGGCCAGCAGGAGCAGGGAGGTCATTCTGCCCCTGTACACTACACTGGTTAGGCCACACCTTGAGTACTGTGTCCAGTTCTGGGCCCCTCAGTTTAGGAAGGATGTTGACTTGCTGGAGCGTGTCCAGAGAAGGGCAACAAAGCTGGTGAGGGGTTTGGAACACAAGCCCTATGAGGAAAGGCTGAGGGAGCTGGGGTTGCTTAGCCTGGAGAAGAGGAGACTGAGGGGTGACCTTATTGCTCTCTACAACTACCTGAAGGGAGGTTGTAGCCAGGCAGAGGTTGGCCTCTTCTCCCAGGCATCCAGCACCAGAACAAGAGGACACAGTCTCAGGCTGCGCCAGGGCAGGTTTAGGCTGGATGTTAGGAAGAAGTTCTACACGGAGAGAGTGATTGGCCATTGGAATCGGCTGCCCATGGAGGTGGTGGAGTCACCTTCACTGGAGGTGTTTAGGAGAAGACTTGATGGGGTGCTTGGCTGTATGGTCTAGTTGTTGGGTGGGTTGGACTGTTTGATGGGTTGGACGCGATGATCTTGAAGGTCTCTTCCAACCTGGTGTATTGTATTATTGTATTATTATTAATGGGAATGGAATGGAATGGAATGGAATGGAATGGAATGGAATGGAATGGAATGGAATGGAATGGAATGGAATGGAATGGAATGGAATGGAATGGAATGGAATGAATGGGATGGGATGGGATGGGATGGGATGGGATGGGATGGGATGGGATGGGATGGAATAGAATAGAATAGAATAGAATAGAATAGAATAGAATAGAATAGAATAGAATAGAATAGAATAGAATAGAATAGAAATTAATTGAATTGAATTGAATTGAATTGAATTGAATTGAATTGAATTGAATTGAATTGAATTGAATTGAATTGAATTGAATTGAATTAACCAGGTTGGAAGAGACCTTTGAGATCATCAAGTCCAACCTATCATCCAACACCATCTAGTCAACTAAACCATGGCACCAAGCACCCCATCAAGTCTCCTCCTAAACACCTCAAATGAGGGTGACTCCACCACCTCCCTGGGCAGCTCATTCCAATGACCAATCACTCACTCTATGAAGAACTTCTTCCTAACATCCAGCCTAAACCTCCCTGGTGCTGCTTGAGACTGTGTCCTCTTGTTCTGGTGCTGGTTGCCTGAGGGAAGAGATCAAACCCCTGTTGGCTACTACCTCCCTTCAGGTAGTTGTAGAGAGCAGTAAGGTCTCCCCTGAGCCTCCTCTTCTCCAGGCTAAGCAACCCCAGCCCCCTCAGCCTCTCCTCACAGGGCTTGTGCTCCAAAACCCTTATCAGCTTTGTTGCACTCCTCTAGACATCTTCCAGCAAGTCAGCATATGATCCTTTTCTGGTCAAGTAAAACCACAGGAAAATTTCTCTATTTTTTTTATTTGTGCTGAAAAAATGAATGGGAATTTTAATTGTAATGTTTCTGAAATGATGGGAGGTATGTACAAAGTGTCAGATTCTTCTCATGGACATTATACAAGACTCATGCAACATTTAAAAATCCAGATTAAACAATAATTTAAAGAAATTATAAATTACTTCCTGGTACCTCATTCTCAGATGTTCTCTGTGTGGTATTTGGTGAGCTGCAGATGGTTAAGCAAACTGTGGGGTTTTTGCATCTAAAGTGTTCATCAGAAAATTTAACAGATGTGTGTTCCATCCTGTGACCTCTGGGAGAGTGGCATTGTCCCATTTATTTTCCATACAATCATAGAACCATAGAATGTGTTAGATTGGAAGGAACCTGAAGATCATCTAGATCAAATCCCCAGATGTGGGCAGGAACACTTCTTACTAGATCAGCTTGCTCAAGAGCCTATTGATTCTGGCTATTAACCTTGGAGACTCCACATCTTATGTGGGCAACCAGTTCCAGTGCCTCATCACCCCCATGGAGAAGAATTTCTTCCTCATGTCTCATCTTAATCCATCTTCTTCCAATTTGAAGTCATTACCCACCTATCCTGTCACTACATGCCTTTCTCAAAAGTGCCTCTCCAGCTCTCCTTGAGCCAAATACCGGAAGGATATTAGAAGGTCTCCATGGAACCTTCTCTTCTCCTGGGTGAACAACCCCATCTCTCTCAGCCAGTCCTCATAGTAGTCACCCTCCAGACCTCGACTAATATTTATGTCACAGAGTTACAGAATCGCAGAACCACCAAGGTTGGAAGAGACCTCAAAGATCATCAAGTCCAACCTGTCACCACAGACCTCATGACTAAACTATGGCACCAAGTGTCACGTCCAATCCCTGCTTGAACACCTCCAGGGATGGTGACTCCACCACCTCCCTGGGCAGCATATTCCAATGGTGAACGACTCTCTCAGTGAAGAACTTTCTCCTCACCTCCAGCCTAAACTTCCCCTGGCACAGCTTGAGACTGTGTCCCCTTGTTCTGGTGCTGGTTGCCTGGGAGAAGAGACCAACCCCTCCTGCCCACAACCTCCCTTCAGGTAGTTGTAGAGAGCAATGAGGTCTCCCCTGAGCCTCTTCTTCTCCAGGTTAAGCAATCCCAGCTCCCTCAGCCTCTCCTCATAGGGCTTGTGCTCGAGGCCTCTCCCCAGCCTCATTGCCCTTTTCTGGACACACTCAAGAGTCTCAATGTCCTTCTTAAACTGAGGGGCCCAGAACTGGATCAGTACTCAAGGTGTGGCCTAACCAGAGCTGAGTACAGGGGCACAATGACTTCCCTGCTCCTGCTAGCCACACTATTATTGATTCAGGCCAGGATGCCATTGGCCTTCTTGGCCACCTGGGCACACTGCTGGCTCATGTTTAGACAGCTGTCAATCCATACCCCCAGGTCCCCCTCTGTACCTAGTTTAATTGTCCCATTTCCTTCTTGTGTTAGGGTTCCGGAACTGGACATATTTATTAAAAGCTGAAGGAAAGTGCTTCTCTTATTCCCTCTCTTCCTCCTCACCTCACTCCTCAAAATATATCTTTTCTCTTCCAGTACCTACAAGTACTTACAGGTACCTGTACCTGTACCAGGACCTACAGGTACTGGAAGACCACTATGAGGTTTTCCTGGATTCTTCTCTAGGCTAATCAGACTCAACTCACTCAGTGTGTCTTTGTAAGAGGTAATGAACTTAGAGAAGTAAATACGGAAGTTCATTTCAGATGTGACTGAATCAAACAGAGTTTTTTTCTGTATTCTCCTGGCACTTGACTATTTGCAGTAGATGTAAAACAAGCAGTCAGGGGAGTGCAGATCAGTTCTTCTAGCTGCCTGCTCTTTAAAATCTATTCAGTAGTTTCTGATACTCATTTGGGGCATGCTCTCTTTGTATTCACAGAAACATCAGAAGAAAAGACCTCCAGACTACATTTTCCTCATCCTTTTCCTAAAGAGTGTATCAACCTCTGGGAGTTCTATTTCTGGGAATAAAATTCTTTCTTCTTTCTTCGAGCATGAGAACTTAGCTCATGTGAGGATGGTGAAAAGCGAAGATGTTGGCAGCCTAAAAGTTACTTGTGATTCATCCCTGAAGCGTAGTGAAAGTTTTGGGTGTAGTAAGTGAAGTGTCAACACAAAATGGGTCATTTCACAGAATCACAGAGTATTAGGGTTTGGAAGGGACCTCTAAACACCATAGTGTCCAACTCCCTCCCACTAAAGCAGGATCACGTATGCCAGGTCACACAGGAACACTTCCAGATATCTTTTGAATGTCTCCAGAGGAGATTCCGCAACCTCTCTGGGCAGATTCAGTGTTCCAGTGTACCAGCGCTCTCACATTACAGAAGCTTCTCCTCAAGCTGAGGTGAAACCTCCTGTGTTCAAGCTGGCACCCACTGTTTCTTGTCCTATGACTGGGCAACACCAGAAAGAGACTGGCACCTTCAACTTGGCAGCCACACATCAGATATTTAGCAGTGTTAACATGATCTCCCTCCAGTCTTCTCCTGACTAAACAGCCGCAGATCTCTCAGTCTTTCTTCATAGGAGAGCTGTTCAAATCCCCCAGTCACCCCTGTAGCTCTCTGTTGGACTATCTCCAGTCAATTGCTGTCCCTCTTGAACTGAGCAGCCCCAAACTGGACACCATATTCCAGGTATGGTCTCACCAGGGCAGAGTAGAAGGGCAGAAGAACCACCCTAGACCTGCTGGACATGGTTTTCTTGGTGCCATTTGCCCTCTTAGCCACAAAGGCACATTGCTATCCCATGGATAACTTGGTGTCCACTAAGACACCAAGATCTTTCTAATGGAGCTGCTTTCTAGCAGGACAGCACTAGAGTCCCTTAATGCTCTGAGAATTTGAAGTAAAAAATAAAGCAGAAACACTTCTAATCACAGCAGATGCTCACTGTCAAATTCTATTTTAGTACATTTGGGAAAGCTATAAATTTTTTGTCTTGAAATCCATGGATTAAGTAAGAATATCAAAACATTATGTAATAAATGGTGGTACAACTTTATGCCCCAGGAAAAAAAACCCGAGGTGCTCTCACATCATTACTGCTCTGAAATATTATGATGATCATAGAATCCTAGAATCAATAAGGTTGGAAAAGACCTCAGAGATCATCAAGTCCAACCTATTACCTAACACCTCATGACTAACAAACCCATGGCTTCAAGTGCCACATCCAATCCTTTATTGAACACCTCCAGGGATGGTGACCCCACCACCTCCCTGGGCAGCACATTCCAATGGCCAGTTACTCTTTCTGTGAAGAACTTTCTTCTCACCTCCAGCCTAAGCTCCCCTTGGCACATCTTGAGACTGTGTCCTCTTGTTCTGTCACAAGTTGCCTGGGAGAAGAGACCACCCCCCACCTGGCTACAACCTCCCTTCAGGTAGTTGTAGAGAGCAATAAGGTCTCCCTTGAGCCTCCTCTCCTCCAGGCTACACAACCCCAGCTCCCTCAGTCTCTCCTCATAGGGCTTGTGCTCAAGGCATCTCCCCAGCCTTGTTGTCCTTCTCTAGATATGTTCAAGTGTCTCAATATCTTTCTCAAACTGAGGGGCCCAGAACTGGACACAGTACTGAAGGTGTGACCTAACCAGTGCTGAGTACAGGGGCACAATGACTTTCCTGCTCCTGCTGGCCACACTATTCCTGATGCCATTGGCCTTCTTGGCCACCTGGGCACACTGCTGGCTCATGTTCAGCCTACTATTTACCAGTACCCCCTGGGCACACTGCAGGCTCATGTTCAGCCTACTATTTACCAGTACCCCCAGGTCCCTTTCTACCTGGCTGCTCTCCAGCCACTCTGACCCCAGCATGTAGCACTGCATGGGGTTGTTGTGACCAAAGTGTAGCACCCAGCACTTGGACTTGTTAAATGCCATCATGTTGGACTCTGCCCATCTGTCCAGCCTGTCAAGGTCCCTCTGGAGAGCCCTCCTACCCTCCAACAGATCAACATCTGCTCCCAGCGTGGTGGTGATGATAATGTTTTTATTGAGCTGAGTAACTCAGCACTACACCCATGCAGAACAGCAGATATCTTGCAGTTTGCAAAGCCTGGCACCATATATCACTCATAGGCTTTAAGGTAAAATGCATCTTTCCACTGGCTTCAATTTGCATATGATTTATCCATGCATTTTTGGAAGCATTTAATCTTTTAATTGTTCTCCTTTTGTTGTGACAAGCAACATACTTCAGCTAAGGCATTATTCATATGTTCAAACACGCTCCAGACAACTTCATCTCCTGCCAATAGCCCAATTATTCAATGGAGTCCTTCTGCCCCCAAGCACTGATTATATTAATAAGAATGATTACATATTAAAATTACCTACTGGAGGTTTCCAAGAACAGAGAAACCTTCTAAATGAGAACTTCTTGTACAATCCTAATATTTTTAAGTTTTGGAAATGTATGCTTTTGATAATATCCCAGGAGGTTGATATTCACATATGGTATATGTTAGTTTTATGTTTGTTTAAGGTGCAGATTGGTCTTCATCAAAAGAAAGATACAAGCAGGATGTTGAGGTACTGGAATGAGTCTGGGGAAGAGCAAAAAAGCTGGTGAAGGTCTGGAGGACAGGAGCTGTGAGGAGCAGCTGAGGGAACTGGAGTTGTTTAGTCTGGAGAAAAATAGAACTTTATTGTTCTCTGCAGCTACCTTAAATGAGGTCATGGCCAGGTGGGTGTTGGTCTCCTCTTCTGTCAGCAGAGCCAGGTGATGGAATGAGATGAAAAGGTTTTGAGTTGCACCAGGAGAGGTTTAGGTTGGATATTAGAAGAAAATTCTTGACTGAAAGGATTCTCAAAGACTGGAACAGGGTCCCCAGGGAGGTGGTTTGAATCTTCATCTATGGAGGTGTTTCAAAGCCATCAGATGTGATGCCCAGGGACATGGTTTAGCCCCAGACATGGTCAAGCTAGAGAATGGTTGGACTTCATGTTCTTAAAGATTTTTTTCCCACCCAAACAATTTTGATTCTATGATATCTAAATAACAAAGAAACATTTCAAATGGACAGTAGCCTGGCATGAAATCTAAAACACCTCTAAATATTGCAAATTATCTCAGAAGAGATAAAAAGTATTCCTATATTGAAAGGGGTTTAGTAGCTCTCATAGCTTAAGTAGGATCTGCTGCTTTTCACACCATGCTGCCGTGCTGCCAGCTTCAAAATGAAAGTGCTGGTTGGAGCAAAATGTTATGGGGCTTGAAGTGCAGATTGTAACACGAGAGGTTTCCTGTTCCTGTTGCTGCTTCTGGGTTCTGTGTTTTGGGTGTTGGCATTTTCCCATGGGAATGTCAGAGAGCCAAGTTAGAGTTGGCAAAGTTCCCTAGGTTTCTGCTTTATGCTGCACTTCTCCCCCACCCCCTGCAAATAGCCTAACCTAGGGCAATTGTGATTTATATAATTAGCTAAGGTGATGATTGTGCATTATATTATTAGCTAAGATGTTTGTGCTTTGTATTATTATTATGCAGTCTGGAGAAGAGAAGGCTCCAAGGAGACCTCCTTGTGCCCTTCCAGTATCTGAAGGGGGCCTACAAGAAAGCTGGGGAGGGACTTTTGAGGGTGTCAGGTAGTGAGAGGACTACAGGGAATGGAACAAAACTAGAAATGGGTAGATTCAGATTGGATGTTAAGAATAAGTTTTTCACCATGAGGATAGTGAGATACTGGAACAGGTTGCCCAGGGAGGTGTAGAAGCCTCATCCCTGGATGCTTTTAAGGATAGGCTGAATTGGCTCTGAGCAACCTGATGTAGTGTGAGGTGTCCCTGCCCATGGCAGGGGGGTTGGAACTAGATGGTCCTTGAGGTCCCTTCCAACCCTAACAATTCTATGATTCTAGTATCTCTTTTGCTCAATAAAACTTCTTATCTCAACTCTTTTTATCTCAGCCTGGAGTTTGTGTGTGTTGCTTTTCCCTCACTTCTCTGTTGGGGGAACCCATTTCATGATGTTTTAACCTGTTACAGTACACACCAGACTTCTAAACTTGATTCCCAGTGTAAATGTCACATCCACTGTGTCAGAGCAACAGCTGGAGATAAGTGAGGTGTCATAAGGGAAAGTCTAATGGCTCATCACTCTTGTCTTCACTTACAACTAAAAAGGCCACTTCCAGACTTATATTTGTTTTCTCTTCTATTGTTTTGCTGCAGGGATCTTGGAATTCAGCTTTGAAAAGAACAAATAAATTAAATAAATAAGGGTATTATGAAATAGAGAGCTGAAAATTGTCTTTACCTGCATTTATTTGTGGGATGACATTTATAGCATGATCCTAGCAAATGGACAATGCCCTTTTGATTAGAGATTCACATTTAGATAGAAACTGACTGAAAAGGCACTTTATTCATATTTCCAGTAGATTTCATTAACTTCATAACAAAAAGATCAACTGAATGCTTGCAGACTATGAGTAAAATCATGAAGGTTTATGGATAATATTCTCATTGCAGCACTGAAGCCTTTGTACTTCTTCATTTTAGTAACTTTTAATCATAGAATCACAGAATTTTTAGGGTTGGAAGGGACCTCAAGGATCATTTAGTTCCAAGTTCCCTGCAATGTGCTGGGATACTTCACACTAGATCAGTCTGAATCTGCACATTTCTATATTTTTCCATTCCCCCTAGTCCTGTCACTATCTGACACCCTAAAAAGTCCCTCCCCAGCTTTCTTGTAGGCCCCTTTCAGATACTGGAAGGCCACAATGAGGTCATCTCGGAGCCTTCTCTTCTCCAGACTGAACAGCCCCAACTCCCTCAGTCTGTCCTCATGGAAGAGGTGCTCCAGCCCTCTGATCATCCTCGTGGCCCTTCTCTGGACACGCTAATGGTTATGAATTTGAAGAATTCATTGCTTTTTTCCCTTTTCTTTTCTCAAATGATAGAATTTGGTGCCATGGTCTAGTCGTGAGGTTTGTGGTTACAGGTTGGACTCGATGATCTTCGAGGTCTCTTCCAACCTTGGTAATTCTGTGATACTGTGATACTGTAATTGTTGTGGTCTTTCTTTTTATAAAGTGTGAGGAAGAGGAAAATACCTCAGGTTGCACGAGGGGAGGTTTAGGTTGGGCATAAAGAAAAAAGTTCTTTATGGCAAGAGTGGTCAGGCTTTGGAACAGACTGCCCAGGGAGGTGGCTATGTCACCATCCATGTGTAGACATGGCACTTTGGGACATGGTTTAGTGGTCAAAGTGGTGTTGGGTGGTGTTGATTCTAAGATTCAAGTTTATAAAATTGAAACAAAGATTTGAAAAACATGGTACAGTCCCTTATTGTCACTTGAGGGCTACAAATTGCCATGGCTCTGAAGCTCATACAGAAGGTGAATATGTTTTAGGCTGAGGTATCCAAGTGCTCTGCAGGTTCTACATGAAAAGAAGGTCCTGCTTACACTGCTCTGTGGTGTGTGGTGCAAAAATCTCACCCCCAGAAGCAGAGAAGTGCAGCTGCCTCATTTTTGGATTATGTCTATTTTAATTAAGCATATTGAGAGACAAGAGCTGATTAGTCCAGGCACAGTGTCTTCCTCCAATGAGTATCTTGCTCTTGGGGCCTGAGCTCACAGTTCCTTATGGTGTGTCACAGAGTGATGAAAATGTGCTGGCTCTGTCTGCTGCTTTCTAGAGGGTGTCTCAGGAAATGATCCTTCAGTTCTGCATTGCAGAAATTTTAAGATCTGTGTAGTTTGACTTTACCAGGATCAAATCTGGAGTAAGAAGGGTGTAAGATGCAATCAAAACATCTAACAGAGCTATAATTCTTGCTACAGAATCACAGATTGCACCACTTTGGAAGAGACCCTCTAAGGTCATCTTGTTCAACCTCCCTGCAGTCAGCAGGAGCATCTCCAACTAGAGCAGGTGGCTCAGGGCCCCATCAAGCTTGATCCTGAGTGTCTCCAGGGATGGGGCCTTAACCACATCTCTGGGAAACCTGTCTCAGTGTTTCATCAACCTCATTGTGAAGAAATTCTCCCTAATGTCCAAGCTAAACCTACCTTGGTCCAGTTTCAAACCACTGCCCCTCATGCTATCACCACAAGCCCTTCTAAACAGTCCCACACAGCCCTCCTTCAAGTCCACTTCAGATATTGAAATGCAGCTCTAAGGTCTCCCTGGAGCCTTCTCTTTGTCAGACTGAACAAACCACACACCCTCATCCTGTACCCATAGGAGGGGTGCTCCAGCCTTTTGATCATTTTTGTGGTCTCCTCTGGACCTGCCCCAGCATGTCCATGTCTCTCTTATGTTGAGGCCCCAGAGATGGACACAGGACTCCACGTGAGGTCTCACCACAGCAGAGCAGAGGAGCAGAAGCACCTCCCTCCCTCTGCTGGCCATACTGCTTTTGATGCAGCTCAGGATGCCATAGGCCTTCTGGGCTGCAAGTGACTTTGCTGCCTCATGTTCAGCTTCTCATTCACCAGCACCAAGTCCTCTCCTGCAGAGCTGCTCTCAGTCTCATCATCCCACATATACTGATGTTGAGGTTTGTTGTATGTAGGAAATAAAATTTTAGCTCACAGAGTATTATTAAACTTCTTAATTAATAGAGTAAACAAAATCAGGGTATTGTAAATTGTTGACGAGCCCATAGAGAAAGGAAAGAGACCCTGCAAGTTGTTTATGACTTTTATTTGAATTATCACATTTCAGTGCACTAAGATTTAGGCAGTTTTGTCTATTTTTGATTCTCTGCTTTGGCCATTCTTTCCCCTCAAGAGCATTCTGGAAGACTGGACAAAGCTGCTCAGGGAGGTGGTTGAAAACCCATCCCTGGAGGAGTTGCAAAGGCACAGAGCTGCAGTGCTAATGAATGTGATTTAGGAGCAGACTTGGTAAAGTTAAAGAATGATTGGAATAATGATCTCAAGTTGCACCAGGAGAGGGTTAGTTGGATATTAGAAGAAATTTCTTCACTGGAAGGGTTCTCAAAACCTTGAATGTAGTACCAAGGGAGGTGGTGTTTCAAAGAGGCAGAGATGTGGTGCTGAGGGACACGGTTTTGCACCAGACTTTGCCTCTGCCTTTGTATGTTTCTGGAAAGTGTAATGTTTGTTATTTGTTCAAGCTTTGAATTGGTAGAGATAGATACTCTCTAGAATGTGAAGTGAATAGAATAGAGTAGACTAGAATAGGAATAGAATAGAATAGAATAGAATAGAATAGAATAGAATAGAATAGAATAGAATAGAATAGAATAGAACAGAATAGAATTAGGAGTAGAATAGAATAGGAATAGAATAGAGTAGAATAGAATAGAATAGAATAGAATAGAATAGAATAGAATAGAATAGAATAGAATAGAATAGAATAGAATAGAATAGAATAGACCAGGTTGGAAAAGACCTTTGAGATCACCTTTGAGTCCAGCCTATCACCCAACACCATCTAGTCAACTAAACCATGGCACCAAGCACCCTATCCAGTCTCTTCCTAAACACCTCTAGGGATGGTGACTCCACCACCTCCCTGGGCAACCCATTCCTATGGCCAATCACTCTTTCTATGAAGAACTTCTTCCTAACATCCAGCCTAAACCTCCCCTGATGCTGCTTGAGACTGTGTCCTCTTGTTCTGATGCTGGTTGCCTGGGAGAAGAATGGCTGGACTCAATAATCCTAAAGGTCTTTTCCAACCAAAATGATCCTGTGATTTTTGCAATTTGAGGAGGATCTCTAATGTGAATATAGAGATTTAGCAGAGATATTGACATGTAAACATTAGGTAGAATTGCAGATTTAGGGGTTGATCTACCTCCTACATGTTGCATTCCTGTATGGTGAAATGAAAAGCCTCTAAAAAAGCCAATCAAAATATTTTCATGACCTTTGTTAAACTTTTCAGCATTTTATTGTTCCAAAACAGTCTGCTTTTTAGCACAAACAATTAATTTGGTTTGTTATGTCTGCTTTTGAAACACACAGACTCTTATCCCTTTACTGTGGTTGCAGATGCTTTCTTACTTCAACATGATCCGGTGTGTGCGCCCAAGTGGCCTGGATAAGGAAGACTGTGACCAGCAGGACCAGGGGAGTGATTGTCCTCCTAGACTCAGCAGATTGAAACATTTTTATGGTCTTATAGAAAAATGGTCACTGGTTTAGGGGAAGTTTCATAACTGTGGTGGTCAAAAGCATCATCAGTCAAAGGTGCTCCAGTGGAGATTTCAGACTGTGACCTCTACCATAGGTTCACGGCCATTATTCTTATCGAAACCACCTTCATTAGAAAACCTAAACACCTTAACTCTTTATAATTTGAATCTAGGAGAAAAGAAATAAAAATTAAACAACAACAACAACAAAACCCCCACAAAAATCCCACACCAAAACCAACAAAAATCAAGACAGAGAATGGACCTTAGATGAACTGCTTGAAGACTTCTAGACATGAAACAAATTAAAATTCCTGGGATTCAGGAAAAAAAAAAAAAAAAAAAAAAAAAAAGCTAAAGATTCAGAAAAAAAAAACAAAAGTTAATGGGATAAAACCTCAAAACTTCTATGAGTATCTCAAATTTGAAAAGCAATAGTAATTCTTCCAAATGAGATTCAGATCTACAGCATTATGGGGCCTGCTCAGAAGTTAGAGGACTTTTTATAATGACCTGTGGTGATAGGGCTGCCCAGGGAGGTGGTGGAATCACCATCCCTGGAGGTGTTCAAGAGGGGATTGGATGTGGCACTTGGTGCCATGGTTTAGTCATGAGGCCTGTGGTGACAGGTTGGACTTGATGACCTTTGAGGTCTCTTCCAACCTTGGTGATTCTGTGTGATTCTGTGACAATGGTGGTGTTTGGTTGATGGTTGGACTTGATGGTTTTAGATGTCTTTTCCAATCTTAATGATCCTGTGATTCTAAGACTTGATCTTTGAGGTCTCTTCCAACCTTGGTGATTCGGTGATTCTGTGACACTGGGCAATGGTTTGAAACTAAATCAGGGTCTGTTTAAGTTGGACATTACGAAGAAGTTCTTCACAATGAGGGTTTTGAGACTTGTGAACAGCTTACTCAAAGTTGTGGACTCCTCCTCCCTGAAGTGTTTAAGACCAGGCTGCATGGGGCCTTGAGCAACCTGGTCTAGAAGTGGCAGGCCAATTGGAACTAGACGATTTTTAAGGTCCCTTCCAACTCATGCTGTTTTATGATGATTCTATATACAAAGTCTGATCCACTCTCTCCATGTCCTGTAGTCCTACCAAGATAAGGAAAACACCTCCTAAAAATGCAAAGAGACAATTTCTGGATTTTATTTCTCTCGTAGCCCTTTGGGCAAACAGTCAGTTTTTGTGTAAGCCTAAAAAATCACAGCCTTTAGGTATAGAGAAAATCATATTGAGTATTATTTTCCTTTCTTTTCCCTTTTTTTTGATCCCTTGACAAATGCCCATGTAAAACTACATCAGTGTTTGGATTTTCTATAGTCCTCATCAGCTGAATATCAGGATGCCTATTGTCACAGTTTGGTCCACATCCCAAATATGGAAGAGCTCAGCTCTAGATGAAAGTGTCACTGTAAAAGAAAATCAGAGTGCTTTGGGGGGACTTTGTTCAATAATCATACTTCTGCCTGCAATCTGTGAACTCATCTTATATAAAACTTGCAGAATAAAGCCAAACACAGATGTTTTTTCCTGTTCTTTCTTTCTTTCTTTTTTAAACCATCTCTCTCTCCTTTTTGCTATCTTTGTTGCCCAAACACTACATACAAAAAAAAAAAAAATGAAAGGTTTTCAGTAGCTGTTCAAGGAAGAATGAAAGAATCATAGAATCATAGAATCATAGAATTGTCAGGGTTGGAAGGGACCTCAAGGATCATTTAGTTCCAACCCCTGCCATGGGCAGGGACACCTCACACTACATCAGGTTGCTCAGAGCCACTTCCAGCCTGGCCTTAAAAACCTCCAGGGATGAGGCTTCCACCACCTTCCTGGGCAACCTGTTCCAGTGTCTCATCACCCTTATAGAGAAGTTCTTCCTAACATCCAATCTGAATCTATCCATTTCTAGTTTTGTTTCATTCCCTCTAGTCCTATCACTACCTGACACCCTAAAAAGTCCCTCCCCAGCTTTCTTGTAGGTCCCCTTCAGATACTGGAAGGCCACAATAAGGTGTCCTTGGAGCCTTCTTTTCTCCAGACTGAACAGCGCCAGCTCCCTCAGTCTGTCCTCATAGGAGAGGTGCTCCAGCCCTCTGATCACCCTTGTGGCCCTTCTCTGGTGACATTCCAGCACCTCCAGATCCTTCTTCTAATAGGGGTTCCAGAACTGGAAGCAGTACTCCAGGTGAGGTCTCACCAGAGTGGAGTAAAGGGGGAGAGTAATGATTTAGAGAGGCCAGTTTGTCACTTGGATGCAACAGATGAAAGCAATCACACACAAAAAAATGCAAACTGCTAATATGAATAAATCCTTCACATGCAAATTTGGAACAGCAATATCTAAACAATTCAACCATTGCTAGAGATTAGGAACTTTAAGCTATTCTACAAAGAGTGTATCACAGTAAGGTGAGCACAAATCAAATATTTTTCCTTCAGAAATTTTAAAGACCAAAATGCAGAAAAGAATAAAGATTGAATTAAGTAGCATTCCTCCTTCGAAAACGTGGATAAACACCAGGTACATCACTCTCTATATTGAAGAGCTCTATTAGATAGGATCATTAAGCATGTTAAGATAGAATCACTGAATTGTTTTGAGTTGGAAAAGACTTTTAAGATCATTGAGTCAAACCATTCTCTAACTCTACCAAGGCTGGGGCTAAATCATGTCCCTCAGCAGCTCTGCAGCTGTTGACCACATTGAGGAATGGAGATTCAACCACATCCCTGGGCAGCTTGTTCCAGTCTTTGAGAACCCTTTCAGGCAATGAGTTTCTTCTAATATCCAAAATAACCCTGCCCTGGTACAACTTGAGGCCATTTCCTCTCTTCCTATCACTTGTTACTAGGGAGACTGAGCCCCACCTCACCACAACCTCCTTTAAGTTAGTTGTACAGAGAAACAAGGTCTCTCCTCAGCCTCCTCTTCTCCAAACTAAACAACTCCAGTTCCCTCAGCTGCTTTTCAGAGGACTTGGTCTCCAGTCTTCACCATCATATGTATGCTCCTTTGCCATGTAAAAACATACTGACATTCGGTAAAGCTAAATCAACAATGAGCAAAGACCATGAAAATTAATGAAATGAACCATCACCAAGAACCATCATGAAACCCTTGCTCATTTGTCAGGCATTGGCATAGGCTGCCCAGGGAAGTGGTGGAGTCAGCATCCCTGGAGGTATTCAAGAAATGTGCAGGCATGGCATTTTGTGACATGGTTAAAGACCATGAAGGTCTTCGGTTTATGGTTGGAACTGACCATCTTAGAGGTCTTTTTCAACTGAAAACATTTTAGGTTTATAATTAATCAAAAAATGAGCAGAGCAATTAGGAAATTTTCATTAGATTTTATGACTTTGGGTAATTAAAGGCAAAATTGAAATGAAAGTGAAGCCATCTATAATAGACACATTCTAAATGTCAGTCTCTAGAGACCTGAAAAAGAGTGAAGTACTACATGCACAATTTTTGGTGCAAGACCCTTGCTTTAAGAACCTGCATCACCAGTAGACAGTGTCTTACAGATATTGGGGGGAGTAATGTTAAGGATTTTTGTATCAGATATAGATGAGCTCACAAAATATAGAATCATGAATCACAGAATCATAGAATTGTTAGGGTTGGAAGGGACCTCAAGGATCATCTAGTTCCAATCCCCCTGCCATGGGCAGGGACACCTCACATTACATCAGGTTGCCCAGAGCCACATCCACCCTGCCTTTAAAAGCCTCCAGGGATGGGGCTTTTACCACTTCCCTGGGCAACCAGTTCAAGAGTCTCATCACCCTCATGGGGAAGAACTTCTTCCTAATATCCAATCTGAATCTACACATTTGTATTTTTGTTCCATTCCCCCTAGTCCTGTCACTACCTGACACCCTAAAAGTCCCTCCCCAGCTTTCTTGCAGGCCCCCTTCAGATACTGGAAGACCACAATGAGGTCACCTCGGAGCCTTCTCTTCTCCAGACTGAACAGCCCCAACTCCCTCAGTCTGTCCTCATAGGAGAGGTGCTCCACCCCTCTGATCATCCTCATGGCCCTTCTCTGGACACATTGAAGCATGTCTACATCCTTCCTGTACTGATCCTGCCAGAACTGGACACAGCACTCCAGGTGGGGTCTCACCAGAGCAGAGTAGAGGGGAAGAATCACCTCCCTCGACCTGCTGGCTCTGCTTCTCTTGATGCAGCCCAGGAAATACCTCAATGCTCACCTGGTTCCGTTTGTCTCCAAAATAAATATGCTGGCAAACAATAAAAAAGAACCCAAAGCCCATAGGATGAATTTTCAAAGCTAAATATAAAGCTTCTTTAGCACGTCTGTCAGGATGACACTTGAATGAGGAGGCAAGCAAAATGTGAGATTGTGTTGGGAAGTGAAGAGTAACATCTGCCATTTTAGTCACAGTAATCACAGATGTCTTCTGGAAGACTCCTAAATAGCACGTACCTGCTAAACTTTCAAAGCAATCCATCTGCCTTCTTATATAAATAAATTTATAAATATTGCTCTCAAAAAAAAAAAAAAAAAAAAAAAAAAAAAAAAAGAAAGGAATATTTTATTAATGAAGCCAAAATATCTTTCTCCCAAACGTTTCCACTTTTATGGTGATTCAAGCCTTCAAATAATTACTTTAAGTATTTAATGCTCATTTAGTGTTAAAATTCTTATTACACATTTTTCCCCACCCCCCTCAATACAGATTCACAGAATTGTCAGGGTTGGAAGGGACCTCGAGGATCACCTTGTTCCAACCCCTGCCGTGGGCAGGGACACCTCACACTAGATCAGGTTGCTCAGAGCCACATCCAGCCTGGCCTTAGAAACCTCCAGGGATGAGGCTTCCATCACTTCCCTGGGCAACCTGTTCCCACCCTCATGGTGAAGAACTTCTTTCTAAGGTCTTATCTACATCTACCCTCCTTTAGCTTGGATCAGGAGAATGCAACATATTTCTCCAACAAGATATCACATGTACAAAAATGCTGGAAACATCACAGTGGTTCCAGTCAGTGGGGTTTAGGGATAGAAATCCTAGAATACAACCACAGTATCTTTTCAACACAATAGAATAAACCAGGTTGGAAGAGGCCTTCAAGATCATCGCATCCAACCCACCCAACAACTAAACCATGGCACCAAGCACCCCATCAAGTCTCCTCCTGAACACCTCCAATGAAGGTGACTCCACCTTCCATGGGGCAGCCCATTCCAATGAGCAATCACTCTCTCTGTATAGAACTTCTTCCTAGCATCCAGCCTTTCAGTTGGAAAAGACCTTTGGGTTCATCAATTCCAAACATTCTCTAGATCTGCCAAGGATGGGGTTAAACCATGTCTCTCAGCAACAGATATCTGCCTCTTTGAAACACATCCAAGGAAGAACTTTGTTGTTGTTTTTCTCCTATTGTTTCTCCTTACTTTTCATTGAAATTGCATTCTTGTTCCTCCAGCTATGCAGTTAGCCTGAAATCATGCTAAGGGAGGGTAGGTTGGATATTAGGAAGAAATTCTGTCCTGCAAGAGTGGTCAGGCATTGGAACAGGCTGTCCAGGGAGGTGGTGAAGTCACAGTCCCTGGAGGTGTTTAGGAAATGTGTGGGACTTTGGGACATGTTTTAATGGGTTGACAGTTGGACTCATTAGTTTCATAGGTCATTTCCAACCAATATTATTCTATGATTCTATGTGGTGCAGATGAATAAGAGACCAAAGGACCTCAAGTACATATCCTCTCACTTTTGGTTGTGTAAAGCAAGCTAAACTGAACTCAGCTTCAAAATATCTCTTATCTTCTTGTGCTAGCATTCGAGTAAGTGTCAAGCTATCACGTCTCACACTTTCCATCAGGGTGGTCTCGGATTATTAGAATAGAATAGAATAGAAATAGAATAGAATAGAATAGAATAGAATAGAATAGAATAGAGTAGGAATAGAATAGAATAGGAATAGACCAGGTTGGAAGAAACCTTCAAGATCATCGTGTCCAACCTATCATCCAACACCACCTAATCAACTAAACCATGCGGCCAAGCACCCTATCAAGTCTCCTCCTGAACACCTCCAGTGATGGTGACTCTACCACCTCCTCGGGCAGCCCATTCCAATGGGCAATCACTCTCTCTGTTTAGAACTTCCTCCTAACCTCCAGCCTAAACCTCCCCTGGCGCAGCCTGAGACTGTGCCCTCTTGTTCTGGTGCTGGTTGCCCGGGATTAACAAGGCTTTGAGCAGCCTGGACTGGTGGGAGGTGTCTTTTCCCATGGCAGGGGGATGGAAGTAGATGGCTTTTAAGGTCTCTTCCACCTCAAGTCACTCTATGATATTATGATTTATTCTCTCTGTGAAATACATGATAACAATGACAATGTAAAAGGGGCTAATAAATTGCTAGTCCCTCTACAGCACTAAAGTAGCATAAAAATAGTGATGGACCATTTATAGTTCTTGACATGATGCAGCATGTGAAGAATATTACCATCAAAGATTAATTTTATTTGGAAGAAGTTACCAAGGGCAAGAAGATCATTATAAACAATTGCATTTTAAGAAGAGGAAAATTCATTTGTCTTCAATGAATTGACCATGTAACCTTGGGTGAAAATAAATAAATGGCTCTACATGTAAAGGATTAAGGTAGACATTGACAAATTGATGCAAATCTGTCCATGAATCTGTCACTGAAGTCATCTGGATTGTTCGATGGCACAAATTGGTCTAACTCTGTGAACTTCTGGCAGTATTTGGAGATGTAAATCAGAGACTCATGCAATGGTTTTGGTTAGAAAGGACCTTAAATATCATCTATCTCTACATCAGAAATATAAATACCATCTACTTCTACATTATCACCTTTGAGATCATTAAGTCCAACCACTCACCTAGAGCTCACAATCCCACCACTGCTGCTAAGCAACTGCTACTAAACCACATCCCTAAGCACCACATCCACACATCTTTTAAATACCTCCAGGGATGGAGACTCCCTCACTTCCCTGGGCAGCCTGTTCCAATGCCTGAAAGACACTTTGCATTGTATTTGAAAAAAAAAAAAAGTCTCTCTTTGTAAATGGACAAGGATTTCATGGTGGTTTATTTGTTGATGGTTCATGTTGTGATGTTTCATGTTCTTTGATCACTGTTGGTTTAGCTTTACTGGATCCCACCACGTTTTACATGTGGATTAAGAACATCTATGGCTGTGGACCATACATATGATGATGAAGAATCTGGAAAGCTGGTCTTGTAAGGAAAGGCAGAGGGAACTGGGATTACATAGTCTGGAAAAAGGAGGCTGAGAAGAGACCTCATTGCTCTCTACAATTCCCTGAAAGGAGGTTGGATTCAGGTCTCTGTTTGTCTGTTCTCCCTAACAACATGAGAAAGGATGAGAGGAAATGGCCTTAGGTTGCACTAGGGAAGTTTATTTTTGGGCATTAGGAGAAACTTCTTCCCTGAAAGGGTTCTCCAAGAGTGGAGCAGGCTCCCCAGGGAGCTGGTTGAATCTCCCTTCCTTGAGGTGTTAAAAAACACTGCAGAAATGTGGTGCTGAGGGATATGATTTAGTCCCAGCCTTGGCTGAGTTAGAGAATGGTTGAACTCAATGATCTTAAAGGTCTTTTCCAACCAAAAACATTCTATGATTCCATCACTAAGCTCTGTGCCAACCTGTGTAAATCACTAACTAGCAAAGTTCAGCCCTGATACACTAAGTCATGCAGAGTTCTTCTACCAGAACATCAGCTTCAGCAGTAAGTAAAATTGAAACAATAATTAACAATACCCCCAAAAAAACCCAAACAAACAAAAAGAATTAACAATTGGGAAATGAATTTACCAGGACATACTTTAACCTGCTGACAATAGTTTCAATGAAGGCATTTCCTTCTCCTGCAGGAGATAGAGTGCCAGAAAAAAAAAAAAAAAATCAATATCACTTCCAGACAATAAATAAACCCTGATTAGCTTTTGCTGCATGTGGTGTCTCAGAAAAAGGCATTAACTCCTTCTGTTCCCAAGGAACCTACTTCTGTTTCTTCCTAAAGCTCCTGAGTAGAACTTTTTCAGTGAACATCTCTCCTCTGCTAAGTCCCCAAGTGGAGCTCTGAGGCCTCCAGCACAGGGAGGATGTGGATCTGTAAGAGAAGGTCCAGAGGACACCCTGGAGATGATCAGAATGCTGGAGCACCTCTGCTGTGAAGACAGGCTGAGACAGTTGGGGTTGTTCTGCCTGGATAAGAGAAGTCTTCAGAGAGAACATCTAGCAGCCTTCCAGGATTTGAAGGGAACTAAAGGAAAGCTGGAGAAGGACTTTCAACAAAGGCATGGAGTGACAGAACAAGAGGTAAATGTTTCAAACTGGAAGAAGTGGGATTGAGATGAGACAGGAAGAAGCAATACTTTCCCATGAGAGTGGAGAGGCACTGGAACAAGTTATCCAGGCAGGCTGTGGAGGATCCAAATTTGGAAGTGATAAAAGGCAGGTTGGAAGGCCCTTGAGCTGGCCTAGCAGGAGACGTCCCTGCCCATCACAGGAGTTTGGAACTTGATGATCTTGAAAGTCCCTTCCAACTCAAACCATTCTCTGATTTTTATTCTCTTAAAATGAAATCAGATCAAATAATCTAAAGCCTAAAAATTATTTTACCCACACGCTATCAAATAACAAAAATGCAATGTGAGGTTTTAACTTTATGCTTCTGTGGTTTAAATTTAATTTGGGGTTAATGAGTAGGCAAGCAGGTCACACAGACTCATATTTTCTACTCCTTCTCCATACATCTCAACAGAGAATAATTCCAGTGAAAATGATTTTGTATTTTTCTAACTAATTGGCCAGTTAATGGCAGTGGTTTTGATCATGAAGTGGGATTTTTCATGCAGATAAAGTAAAAGGAGTTGACATCAGCAATAGTTCAGATTTCAGTGGGGAATGATGGACTATATTGACCTCTCCAAATCACTTTGAGATGGTGGAAATAATAGGTTCTAAAAATCCCCTGGCCTTTGGTCCTTCCTGATTGAGATGCATGCTTGCTGTAATATGCAGAGCAGGGATAAGAATTGGGGTTTTGAAAGCCTGAACTTTTTGACAGAAGACAGAAACTTCTCTGTTGTTACCTTGTGCTGTGGTCTTGGCTTGGAACTTAAACATTCTTCTCCATGTGAAAAAGCCCAGAGACTCTCAGTCCAGAGGAGACCATGAAGATGATCAGATGGCTTGAGCACCTCTGCAATGAAGACAGGCTGAGAGAATTGGGATTGTTGATCTTGAAGAAGAGAATGCTCTAGGGAGACCTAGCAACCTTCCAGGATTTGAAGAGGGCTACAGGAGGGCTGGAAACTTCCTGTGTTTAGTTTGTACCCACTGCCCATTATCCTCCCACTGGGCACCAACAAAAAGTGCCCAGCCCCATCATCATAACTTCCAGACTTTATCTATTAATCAACATTGAGAAGATTCCCTTTCCGGCTGCTTGCTCTTCTCCAAGTAAACAGCCTCAAGTCTCTCATGTTTTCCTCCTCACAGAGATACTCCACAGTATCACAGTATCACAAAGGTTGGAAGAGACCTCGAAGATCATCAAGTCCAACCTGCCACCACAGAGCCCATGACTAGACCATGGCACCGAGTGCCACGTCCAATCCCCTCTTGAACACCTCCAGGGACGGTGACTCTACCTCCCTCCAGATGTTATATATATACACACACTCAGCATCTTCCTGTCCCTCTGTTGGATGCTTCACAGTAATTCCCTGTATCTCTTGAAGTGGGGAGCCCAGAACTGGACACAATACTGCAGGTGTGGTCATACCAGTGCTGAGTAGAAGAGGCAGAAGCACCTCCCTCCGCCTGCTGGCCACACTCTTCTTAATGCACCCAAGCCTTCATGAGTGCACATTGCTGTCCCATGGCTTTGAAGTAGTTTCATATATTAAAACAGCATAACTAGGTTAAAAATTATTTCAGTTGTCCCAGAGCCATGCAGTTTGGTACAGGATTTTGATTATCCCCATTAGCTCTGCACAATTAAGCAGTCGTCTCCTCTGCCTTCTCTCTGCAGAGACTTCAAATGAACACCGGAGCTGTCTAATTCTTCACCACCACAGACTGATGCTGTAAATTTTACTTGACTTCTTGTGGGAGCAGGAAATGAATCCTTCTGTCATTAACTAATAGTTTGAATGAGGAATTTGATGTTAGAAAGGCATCACTCCTTGTCATAAAGGGCAGAAGATTGTATGAGGGAGGAAGGATCCCGTCAGCATTCGGGTGTGCAGAGAAAAAGAGAAACACAACAACTTGCACTTTTGCTGGAGAAAGGTTGAAAGGAACCTTGATGACCATCTAGTTCAAACCTCCTTGCTGTAGACATACACATGTTCCACTAGAAAAAATTGCTCAAGGCCTCATCCAGCCTGACCTTGAATACCTCCAGGGAGGGAATATACACAACCCCCCTGGGCAACCTATTCCAATGTCTTACCACCTTCACTGTAAAAAATTTCCCTCTGATATTGAATCTAAATCTACTCTCCTCAAGTTTACACAGAAAATACAATAATACAATACAATACACCAGGTTGGAAGAGACCTTCAAGATCATCGCGTCCAACCCATCAAACAATCCAACCCACCCAACAACTAGACCATACAGCCAAGCACCCCATCAAGTCTTCTCCTGAACACCTCCTGTGAAGGTGACTCCACCACCTCCACGGGTAGCCGATTCCAATGGGCAATCACTCTCTCCGTGTAGAACTTCTTCCTAACATCCAGCCTAAACCTGCCCTGGCGCAGCTTGAGACTGTGTCCTCTTGTTCTGGTGCTGGATGCCTGGGAGAAGAGGCCAACCTCTGCCTGGCTACAACCTCCCTTCAGGTAGTTGTAGAGAGCAATAAGGTCACCCCTCAGTCTCCTCTTCTCCAGGCTAAGCAACCCCAGCTCCCTCAGCCTTTCCTCATAGGGCTTGTGTTCCAAACCCCTCACCAGCTTTGTTGCCCTTCTCTGGACACGTTCCAGCAAGTCAACATCCTTCCTAAACTGAGGGGCCCAGAACTGGACACAGTACTCAAGGTGCGGCCTAACCAGTGCAGTGTACAGGGGCACAATGACCTCCCTGCTCCTGCTGGCCACACTGTTCCTGATGCAAGCCAGGATGCCATTGGCCTTCTTGGCTGCCTGGGCACACTGCAGGCTCATGTTCAGCCTACCATCAACCAGTACCCCCAGGTCCCTCTCTGCCTGGCCACTCTCCAGCCACTCTGACCCCAGCCTGTAGCACTGCCTGGGGTTGTTGTGGCCAATGTGCAGAATCCGGCACTTGGATGTGTTAAATCTCATGCCATTGGACTCTGCCCATCTGTCCAGCCTGTCGAGGTCCCTCTGCAAAGCCTCTCTGCCCTCCAGCAAATCAACTGCTGCCCCCAGCTTGGTGTCATCTGCAAATTTACTGATGATGGACTCAATGCCCTCATCCAGATCATCAATAAAGATGTTGAAGAGCATGGGGCCCAGTACTGATCCCTGGGGCACACCACTAGTGACAGGCCGCCAGCTGGATGTGGCACCATTCACCATTACTCTCTGGGCTCGGCCCTCCAGCCAGTTCCTAACCCAACGCAGTGTGCTCCTGTCCAAGCCACGGGCTGCCAGCTTGGCCAGGAGTTTGCTGTGGGGGACGGTGTCAAAGGCCTTGCTGAGGTCCAGGTAGACCACATCCACAGGCCTCCCCACATCCACCAGGCGGGTCACCTGATCATAGAAGGAGATCAGGTTGGTCAGGCAGGACCTGCCCCTCCTAAATCCATGCTGGCTAGGCCTGAGCCCCTGGTCATCCTGTAAGTGCTGTGTGATCGCACTCGAGATGAGCCGTTCCATAATCTTGCCTGGCACTGAGGTCAGGCTGACACGCCTATAATTCCCCGGCTCTTCCAACTGGCCCTTCTTGTGGATGGGCACCACGTTAGCCAGCTTCCAGTCTTCTGGGACCTCTCCAGTGAGCCAGGACTGCTGAAAAATGATGGAAAGTGGCTTGGACAGCTCATCTGTCAGCAATCTCAGCACCCTAGGATGGATCCCATCCGGTCCCATGGCCTTGTTCTGCATCCATAACCACCAGTTTTATTTTAGAAATTTGGAATTATTGAATATATTTGATAAAAGTGTCCAGAAGGAAGTCTAAATTCAGCTGAATTTGGAAGCCCCTGACTTTTGACACCCTAAGAACAAAAGGACAGGCATGGAAAAATCTGAGTAAACTTCATGAAGTTCAACCAGGGCAAGTGTAGTGTATTGCAACTAGGGAGGAATAAGCCCCTCTATCAGTAGAAGTTGAGGAGTGACCTACTGGAAATCAACTCTGTGGGAAAAGAACCTGGGAGTTCTGGTGGACAAGAGGATGACTGTGAGCCACAATGTGCCACTGTGACCAAGAAGTCCAGGATCTAAATTGCACAGGAAGGGAAAGCTACAATGTGTGTTACAGTTCTGTCTTAGAATCACAGAATGCTTTGGGTTGGAAGGGACCTTCAAGATCATCTAGTTTCAACACCCCTGTCATGGGCAGGGACACCTTCCACTAGACCAGGTTGCTCAAGACCTCACCCAACATGGCTTTGAACCCCCATTTTAAGCACTAAAATTTACTTCTCATTGAAATAAGAGGAACACAGAAAAGGGAGATAAAGAGCAGAGACATTCCTCTGGGCTCCTCAGATCACTGGCCTACTTTCAGTAGCATAAGGTGAAATTTGCTAGTTTTTCAGCATTTTCCTAGGCGCTTGTTTACCCAGAAAGTTGGGAGGGGGTTGGAGAATTTCAGTTGCCACCAATGTAGAAATGCCAAACATATTTTAAAGCAAATCTCTTTTTGTTGATGAAATTTGTTTACACACTCAGAAATCCTAACAGTTTGGATTTTTGTAAACAATTTGCACATTTCCTCCATTGAGATTTGCTAAATGAAATGTTTGACTAGCCTTGTCTGGCTGATGTCTACTTCCATGCAAAACTGGAAGCTAAACTGGGAACAGAGTTTTAAACAACATAAATCAGTTGTTCATGAAACAAGCTGCAGTTGCTCTGTGAGGTACATGCAGGGAAGTCACTGTGCCCCTGTACTCAGCACTGGTTAGGCCATACCTTGAGTACTGTGTCCAGTTCTGGGGCCCTCAATTTAAGAAGGACATTGAGACTCTTGAACGTGTCCAGAGAAGGGCAAAGAGGCTGGTGAGAGGCCTCAAGCACAAGCCCTATGAGGAGAGGCTGAGGGAGCTGGGGTTGTTTGGCCTGGGGAAGAAGAGGCTCAGAGGAGACCTTATTGCTGCCTACAACTACCTGAAGGGAGGTTGTAGCCAGGAGGGGGTTGGTCTCTTTTCCCAGGCAATCAGCACCAGAACGAGAGGACACAGTTCCAAGTTCCATCAGGGGAAGTTTAGGTTTGAGGTGAGGAGAAAGTTCTTCACAGAGAGAGTTGTTAGTTGTTGGAATGTGCTGCCCAGGGAGGTGGTGGAGTCACCATCCCTGGAAGTGTTCAAGAGGGGATTGGACATAACTCTTGGTGCCATGGTTTAGTAGTCATGGGGTGTTGGGTGACAGGTTGGACTTGATGATCTTTGAGGTCTTTTTCCAACCTTATTGATTCTATGATTCAGTGAAAGTAAAATAACACAGAATGCACTGGGTTAGAAGGGAACCTTGTCCTCTCCAGGCCCCCTGCATTTAGCAGACACATTTCTGACTAGATCAGGTTGCTCAGGGCCACATCAAGTTTGACCTTGAATATCTCCAGGGGTGGCACTTCTACCATATCTCTGGGCAGCCTGTTCAGGTATTTCACCACTCTCATTGTGAAGAAATTCCTCCTAATGTCTAGCCTAAATCTACCCTGCTCTGGTTTCAAACCATTTTCCCTCATCCTATCACTACAAGCCTTTCTAAACAGTTCCTCACCAGCTGTTCTGTAGGTCCCCTTCAGGTACTGAAATGCAGCTGTAAGGTCTCCCTGAAGCCTTTTTCTCTCCACTTTGCAGGTGTTAGAGAACTAGAATGGGCTGCCCAGAGAGGTAATAAAGTCTCCATCTCTGGAGACTTTCAAAACCTGCCTGGACATATTCCTGTGTGACTTCTTTAGGTGAACCTGCCTTGGCAGCAGGATTGGACTCAATGATCTCCAGAGGTCTCTTCTAACCCTTACCATTCTGTGTTTCTGTAATGAGAGGAGTCCTCCTGGTTATGTGTTTCTGCCCAATGTTTTTGCTTTAATGTGTTTGGTAGGATTATTCCAGAGAGCATAACAAGAAATGCCACATGAAACTACTTTTTTTTCCCCCTGCACTTTATGAAGATCTGTTGGTCTTGCTTGATTGAAACAAACAACATTTCAAAGCTTTAAAAGTGGAAATACATACATAAAGCAAAAATGTTACAAATTCATGTCATTAAAAATGAACAATTGTTTGCATCAAAGGAGAGATGAACTTGGCAAGTATTTGGGTGAATAAAGTGATGAATTATTGATACTTAGTAAAGAGAAAAATCCATTTATTTGCTTGTTTTCTGGTTTTATTCATGTCCTCTCTGACTTTAGCTTCACTACATCATATCAAGGTCTTGAGGTGAGTACCAGGTTTGACTGTTCCCATTCAGACTTTTCTGGGGACATCAGTGCATTGGCCATGACTCCATGATCATTTTCAGCCCCCTGGAGCCATCAGTCCCTGCCCCAGTGACACCACATCAGTGCCTGTCTCCAGCTCCCTACAGCCCTGCCCAGCCATGGGTCCTCCCAAGATGGAACCCACCTCTGTGTTCATGTCCCAGCCTAGCTTTGACCCATCCTTACCCCCAGGGCAGCACCCAATGCCCAGGGCTGGGGTTGTTCTTGGTGCCCTGAAACCTTCCCTGATCTTCAGATGGAGTGGTGGGAAAGGTCCTGGCTACCAGGATGTGACCTGCTGATCCCATGGGGAGTCCCTGTAGCTTCTGGCAGCTGCTGGCCACAAGTACAACCTCACATTCTTTGAAATTATTCTAATTTTTCTCTTTATCAGAGAAATTGTGGAGTTAAAAAAAAAAAGAAAGGTGGAGTTTACCTTCAGGAGTCATATTCTTCCACCAGAAACTTTAAAAAAAGGGAAAAGATGGAAACTTTTAGGTCTTTTTTAGTAAAAAAACTAAGGTTTTAAATGTTGGCTTTCATTGGTGCCATGGTTTAGTTGATTAGATAGTGTTGGATGATAGGTTGGACTCGATGATCTCAAAGGTCTCTTCCAACTTGGTTTATTCTTCTATTCTATTCTATTCTATTCTATTCTATTCTATTCTATTCTATTCTATTTCTATTCCATTCCATTCCATTCCATTCCATTCCATTCCATTCCATTCCAGTATTCAAGAAATGTGTGGTCAAGGCAATTTGAACATGGTTTAATGGTCACGGTGGTGTTGGGTTGATGGTTGGACTTGATGATCTTTGGATGTATTTTCCAACAAAAACGTTTCTGTGATTGTAGAGCAGTGGTTAAATCTTTCATCCTGTTACAACTTCAATTGTGATCCATTAATGAAGAAAAAAATACAGAACCCTATGAAACTGGTTACCAAACATATTCAACCTGGATAACAGAAAAGACAGAAACATGAGGAATATTTATTTTTGTTACCAAGAAAGAGAGAGAAATTGAGAGAAAATCAATTTAAAATTACTTTAAAATTGAAAAGAAAAAGTCTACTTACTCCTTCAGAGGGGACAAGAATCAAATCTAGGAGGGGTTGGTGATTCTCAGTATCTTGTTGAATTTCCTTTTATTTTTATCTATCTTTTTTTGTTTTTGCAATATTGCAGTCAATGAGCAGCCACTACTTCTTTATTTTATCATAGTATCATAGTAGTATCATAGTGTCAGTCAGGGTTGGAAGGGACCACAAGGATCATCCAGTTCCAACCCCCTGCCATGGGCAGGGACACCCTACACTAGATCACGCTGGCCAGAGCCTCATCCAGCCTGGGCTTAAACACCTCCAGGGATGGGGCCTCTACCACCTCCCTGGACAACCCATTCCAGGGCTTCACCACTCTCACAGTGAAGAACTTCTTCCTCACATCTAGCCTGAATCTCCCCACCTCCAGCTTCATTCCGTTCCCCCTAGTCCTATCACTACCTGATACCTTGAGAAGTCCCTCCCCAGCCTTCTTGTAGGCCCCCTTCAGATACTGGAAGGCTACAATGAGGTCACCTGGGAGCCTTCTCTTCTCCAGACTGAACAGCCCCAACTCCTTCAGTCTGTCCTCATAGCAGAGGTGCTCCAGCCCTCTGATCATCCTCGTGGCCCTTCTCTGGACACATTCCAGCACCTCCAGATCCCTCTTGTAATAGGGGCTCCAGAACAGGAGGCAGTACTCCAGGTGGGGTTATTTTAGCTTAGTTTTTAGCTGCCAGCTGTATATTCAGCAAACCAGCAAAATAAACATAAACATTTTAAAAAAAAAAGGAAGGAATGAAACCAAATCCAAGATCTACAAGAAACCCAACACGATTAAAAATTCATCTGAACGCTGCAGATGTGTAGTTAACCATTTTCTTCAGTGCTGTGAGGCACAAAGATGTGTGCAGTGCCTGGGCATGCAGAATTAACAAGGAGCAGAAAATCCTTCACTCTTCATCTGCTGACAGGTAGGGCACGTGCAGCAAAACAAACCAACCAGCAGCACCACTGGAAAAAAAAAAAGGAAGATATTTGGGACTATTGTACCTACAAACAATATGTGAATTAATGAATACATATGAATAAATATGTAAATCATTATGCTGAAGTCAAACATATATAATTTTGATATAAACATATTGATTATATGTAATTTTCAATCAATATATTGAATATAGATCTTTTTCTGGCCATATAAAATGGAAATCACAGACAGATTTTTATCAATATATTAAATATATATTTTTTTCTCTATCAATGTATTAAATATATATTTGTTTATAGTCATATAAAATGGAAATCAAAGACAGGCTGGCTCTGGCCAGCCTGATCTAGTGTGGGGTGTCCCTGCCCATGGCAGGGAGGTTGGAACTAGATGATCCTTGTGGTCCCTTCCAACCCTGACTGATACTATGATAGTATTATACTATGATCTCAATGTCCTTTTAAATTGAGGTGCCCAGAACCTGCTCTTAAATACAATAGAATAAACCAGGTTGGAAGAGACCTTCAAGATCAAGAATCTTTGTAGCCCTCTGTTTGACTCTTTTTAGTAGTTCCTTGTCCCTCTTGAACTGGGAAGCCCAGAACTGGACCACCAAGTGTGGATTCAGCAGGGCAAAGTAGAGGAGGAGGAGAACCTCCCTTGACCTGCTGGCCACATTCTTCTTGATATGCCCCAGGCTGACATTGGCCTTCTTGGCCTCAAGGGCACATTGCTGGCTCATGGATAACTTACTGTCCACCTAAGGCCTAGGTCCTTCTTCATGGAGCTGTTCTTTTTTACTACACCAATCAAAACTGAAATAAAATCCCAATATCCAAGCAACACAGCTACTAAAAATGATCATGTGGGCACCTTAAACATCTGCTCCTGCTCCTTCTTTATGTCTTCTTGCCTGTTCTGCTGCAGCCAGGGCTAATGCTTCTGACATTTTCCTGCTCCCTGACCTAAATCTCATCTTATTGATAGGTGCTCTGATCTAATGTTAAACTAGCAAAATGATCAGATTACTTTTGATGCCATTCTCCGACAGGCCACAGAAACATCAAAGCAATCTCTGCCTCAAAATTGGAACTGAAGAAATCTCTCTGATATTTTTGTGAAGACCACTTATGTAATTATCATTATCCATCATCTTGTGGGTTTTTTTTCCCCCTCCTTTTCCTGCTACTAAAACTTGGCAGTGTAGGTTCCACCTAAAGCTCTTTGATCTGGTGTTTTGCCTCCTCTTACACTTTCACTCCCAAGGTATCTTCCATTTTCTGAAGCTTGTTGCTAACTGTTGATTGGCACTTTCATAACAAACAGCACCACAGCTCAAATACTGGGTTTAATTTCAGTCCTTTTGCTACCAGAAAGATGTTGAGCTGCTGGATTGTGTTCACAGAAGGGCAACAAAGCTTGTGAAGGGTCTGGAGAACAGGTCCTGTGAGGAGCACCTGAGGGAACTGGGATTGTTTAGTCTGCAGAAGAGAAGGCTGAAGGGAAACCTTCTCACTCTCTACAACTCACTGAAAGTAGGTTGGAGCAAGATGAGTTTTGGTCACATCTTCCTACTTTAAAGTGACAGAACAAGAGGAAATGGCCTCAACTTGTTCTGGAGGAGGTTTAGGTTGGATCTTACAAAAATTTCTTTCCTGCAAGAGTTGTCAGGCATTGGCACAGGCTGTCCAGGGAGGTGGTGAATTCACTGTCCCTAGAGGTGGTCAAAAATGTGTGGACATGGAACTTCAGGGCATGGTTTAATGGGTGACATCTGCACTTAATGATTATAAAGGTAATGTTCACCTGAAATAATTCTGTGTTTCTAGGTTTCCTGTGATTCTAGGTTTCCTTTTGAAGCCTTGTGCACCACTAGTGACTGGGTACCAACTGGCATTAAGTCCATTTCCCACCACTCTTTGGGCTCAGCCTTTAGCCAGGTTTTTACACAACACAAAGTAGAATAGAATAGAATAGAATAGAATAGAATAGAATAGAATAGAATAGAATAGAATAGAATAGAATAGAATAGAATAGAATAGAATAGACCAGGTTGGAAGAGACCTTCAAGATCATCTCATCCAACCTATCATCCAACACCACCTAATCAACTAAACCATGCAACTAAGCACCCTATCAAGTCTCCTCTTAAACGCCTCCAATGATGGTGACTCCACCACCTCTCTGGGCAGCCCATTCCAATGGCCAATCACTCTCTCTGTGTAGAATTTCTTCCTAACAACCAGTCTGAACCTCCCCTCCCATCCAAGCCATGAGCTGCCAGTTTCTTCAAGAGGGTGCTGCAGGGGACAGTGCCAAGTGATTTACTAAAATCTGGGTAGACACATACACATCCTTTTCTCCTCATCCACTAAGCAGGTCACCTTGTCATTGAAGGAGATCAGGTTCATCAAGGAGCACCTGCCCTTCATAAGCCCATGCTGAGTGGGCCTGATTACCTGGCTGCCCTACACATGCTGCATGATGGCACTCAAGAGTATGTACTCCATGACTTTTCCTTGTACCAAGATCAGACTGACAAGTCTGTAGTTCCCTGGGTTCTTCTTTCAGTCTTCCTTGTAGATGAGTGCAGCATTTGTCAATAATTAGAATCATGGAATTGTTTGTGTTGGAAGAGACCTTTAAGATGATTAAGTCCAAATTTCAACCTCAGATTTCATAGTCTTAGAATCACAGGATCGTTAAGATTGGAAAAGACATCTAAGACCATCAAGTCCAACCAGCAACCAAACACCACCATTGTCACAGAATCACAGAATCACCAAGGTTGGAAGAGACCTCAAAGATCATCAAGTCCAACCTGTCACCACAGACCTCATGACTAAACCATGGCACCAAGTGCCACATCCAATCCCCTCTTGAACACCTCCAGGGATGGTGACTTCACCACCTCCCTGAGCAGCACATTCCAATGGCTAACGACTCTCTCAGTGAAGAACTTTCTCCTCACCTCCAGCCTAAACTTCCCCTGGCACAGCTTCAGACTGTGTCATTCATTAAACCATGCCACAATGCACTGTGTTATGGATTTCTTGAACCTCTAGGTACGGTGACTCCCTCAGCTCCCCTGGGCAGCCTGTTCCAATACCTAAACACTCTTTCAGGAAAGAAATTGGTTCTAGCATCCAACTTAAACCTCCCCTAGCACAACTTCAGGCCATTTTCTGTTGTCCTATCACCTGATACAAGTGATAAGAGACCAATCCCCACCTCACTACAACTTGCTTTTAAGGGAGTTGTAGAGACCAATGAGGTGTTTAATTGTATGTTCAGAAATTCTCACTTGCATTTCCTTCTATTCAAAGTACAAGGGAATGAGATTCTTTTCACTTCCATTATGCACAATTTTTTTTAACTTAAGTCTTTTTTCTTTTTTTTTTCCCTAGGATCTTACAGCAAAGATCAGCCAACTCAAAAGCTCTGTGTAAATTGCTAGATGCTATTGTTCCTGGCTTTAAAAGCTATCTAAAATGGAATCTTACAGAACACTGACAGGTATCATCCAAGCCATCTTTTTCTCTCTTTAACACATCTAGTACAATAATACTGGAGAGAAAAATAATTCTTAACGAGCCAGTAAGCAAGATATCTTCAGAGACTGTTGGATGGATTGAACATTTGTGATAAAACCATTTAGGAGAAAAGAAGCTACTGAGGCAAAGAACAGAACCCAGTCACTTCCAAAACAAGCAAAAGACTGGTTGTCGATGCTCCGTCCCTGGAGGTGTTCAAGGCCAGGTTAGTTAAGGCCTTGACTAGTCTGATCTAGTAGGAAGGGGAAGTTTAAGCTTGAGGTGAGGAGAAAGTTCTTCACAGAAAGAGTTTTTGGCCATTGGAATGGGCTGCCCAGGGAGGTGGTGGAGTCACCATCCCTGGAGGTGTTCAAAAAAGGATTGGATGTGACACTGGAAGTCATGGTTTAGTAGTCATAAGGTGTTGGGTGACAGGTTGGACTTGATGATCTCTGAGGTCTTTTCCAACCTTATTGATTCTATGATTCTATTATTCAAAGATGTCCCTGCCTGTGGCAGAGGGGTTTGAGTAGATGATCTCTAAGGTCCTTTCCAACTTAAGCCATTCCATGATTCCAGTCTATGATTGTCCTATGCTATATGCTAATTAAACCAGGGTATTTTCATAGAATCAGCGATTCATAGGATCATCTAGTTCCAAACTCCCTGCCATGGACAAGGACACACATTGCTAGACCAGGTGACTCAAGGCTCCATGGCTTTTAATACTTCCAGGTTTGAGAAGAAGACCCACCAGATGAAATGTGAAGTGCAGGTAAGGGTTATGGAGAGGTTAGACTGAAGAAAGCCTCATGAGGATCAATAAGGCTGGGAGATGATGAGAGCAGTCCTGCAGAAAAGGACTTAGGGATGCTGGTGGATGGGAAGCTGGACATGAGGCAGCAGTGGACACTTGCAGCCCAGAAGCCAATGGCTTCCTGGGCTACATCAAAAGCAGTGTGGCCAGTAGATGGAGAGAGGTGATTCTGCTTCTGCTCTGCTGTGGTGAGACCTCACCTAGAGTACTGTGTCCAACTCTGAGGTCTTAACACAAGAGAGACACAGACCTGATGGAATGAGTCCAGAGGAGACCAAGAAGGTGATCATAGGGCTGGAGCACCTCTGCTACAAGGACAGGCAGAGAGAATTTGGGCGGTTCATCCTGGAGAAGAGAAGGCTCCAGGGAGACCTTCTAGCTGCATTTCAGTATCTGAAGGGGACCTACAGGAAGGCTGAGGAGGGACTGTTTAGAATGGCTTTTGGTGATAGGATAAGGGAGAATACTTTCAAACTCACGCAGGGTAAATTTAGTTCAGACTTTAGGAGAAAGTGCTTTACAATGAGAGTGGTGAGACCCTGGAACAGGTTGCACAGAGATGTGGTTGAGGCCCCATCCCTGAAGACCTTCAAGGTCAAACTTGATGTGGCCCTGAGAAACCTGCTCTAGTTGGAAGTGTTCTTTCTGACTGCAGGGGGGTTGGACAAGATGACCTTTGAGGGTCCCTTCCAGCCCAATGCATTCTGTGAATCTGTGATAAGTGATGCTGAGACTCTGGAGGTTTCCATGACAGGAGCAATACATTCTTGATTTTATTTATGCACAAAACATGCTTCATCTTTGCCCACAGACAAAATTTTGACCATAACATCCTCCAGCGCTTAATTCACTACATTCAATTTGCTCTAATTACTGCTGCTGACCTAGTGGAAAGAAGGTAATTAGAGCACTGCTAATTAGTAAAATACTAACAAAGGGGAAAAAAATAATCTTAGGTGAAAGAATTTTTGATTCAAGCTCTCTCAAAATATATCATTTTCTTTCAATGCAAAAGTGACCCAGTTATAATATCTGCACTTATAATATCTGGAGATTCCTTTCCCAGCTCCTTCTCTGAAGAATCATAGAATTGTTAGGGTTGGCGGGGACCTCAAGGATCATCTAGTTCCAACCCCCTGCCACGGGCAGGGACACCTCACACCACATCAGGTTGCTCAGAGCCACATCCAGCCTGGCCTTAAAAACCTCCAGGGATGAGGCTTACACCGCTTCCCTGGGCAACCTGTTCCAGTGTCTCACCACCCTCATGGAGAAGAATTCTTCCTAAATAATAGAGAATAAAAGAGCAGAGGAATAGAGAAGAGTAGAGAATAAAGAATAGGAAATAATAGAGAATAAAAGAATAATTATTTTTTTAAGGATTTCTAAATCTTTATATGTATATTATATATCTACTGGGTGGACACTGGACACTGGAGGTGTAACTTATGTGTAGCCCAGGAGGCACCCAGATTGGATGTTAGGAAGGTGAGGGTGAGGACAGAGACGCTGGAACAGGTTGCTCAGGGAGGTGGTAGAAGCCTCATCCCTGGAGGTTTTAAGGCCAGGCTGGATGTGGCTCTGAGCAATTTGATCTAGTGTGAGGTGTCCCTGCCCATGGCAGGGGGTTGGAACTGGATGATCCTTGAGGTCCCTTCCAACCCTGACAATTCTATGATTCTATCTTTGTGTTTTCCTGGAGAACAGGTCCTGTGAGGAGCACCTGAGGGAACTGGGATTGTTGCCAGGAAGGGGTTGGTCTCTTCTCCCAGGCAACCAGCACCAGAACAAGAGGACACAGTCTCAATCTGTGCCAGGGGAAGTTTAGACTCAATCACAGAGGAAATTTTGGTTTCTCTCCTACATTCTTTTTGTTCTTTCAGCATAGCTACCTCTCTCTCCTTTTTTTAAATGTAACATTGTCATGTTGTAAATGAAAATAAGAAAATTGCACTCTTGGCAACTAATAATGGCAAATTGAGGTGGATCCAGAGATAAGAGACCACTTAGAGCATGGAATGACTAAGGATGAGTGCTGCAGGCACAGAAATAGTCAAATTACTCATTGGCTGCTCTATTCTGCTCTTAAAGAAGCACTAAGAGGACAAAAAAAAAAAAAAGAAGAAATAAACCAACCTGTAATAAAAAAAGCCTTGCTGAGTAGAAATCAGCATCCAACATGTTTGTTACAGTCAGAACTTCTAAAGTGATCTTGAACTCTTTGTGTGTTTTTAAAGAAAGAGAAGAAATGTTGGAAAGGGAGGAAGTGTGTTCCAGCTGCAACACCCAAGACAATTGGAATATGTTGGTCTATGTGTGACATACAATTTGGTTTTGTTAACATAGAATGGGAGTGGTCAGAATGCACCTCTGGAGATCATCAAACCCAACCCCCCTGCCAAAGCCAGGGTTCCTAGGGCAGGTCACACAGCCATGCAGCCTGATGGGTCTTGAAAGCCTCCAGAGAAGCAGACATCATATCTTTACAGGTTTTGGAGGGAGATGGAGCTCTTCTTCAAATGTCCATATGGAAAAAAGCCCTCTCCTTTCTCAGGAAGTGTGGCCCCTTTTTTCAACAATTCTGTATTATGTCACATCATCAGATGAAAAAGTTCTTCTTCTGTTGTGCTGGACACAGTACTCCAGGTGAGGGTCTCAACACACCAGAGCAGATAGGCAGCGTCACCTCTCCTGACCTGCTGGCCAAGCTCCTTTTCACAGAATCACCACGTTTGGAAGAGAGCTCAAAGATCATCAAGTCCAACCTGTCACCACAGACCTCATGACTAAACCATGGCACCAAGTGCCACATCCAATCCCCTCTTGAATACCTCCAGGGATGGTGACTCCACCACCTCCCTGGGCAGCCCATTCCAATGACAAATGACTCTCGCAGTGAAGAACTTTTGATGCAACCAAGGATGACATTGGCTTTCTGGGCTGCAAGTAGCCATTGCTGTCTCACCCACCAGCATTCCCAAGTCCTTTTATGCAGGGCTGCTTTAAATTTCATCATCTCCCAGCCTGGATTCATGTTGTGGATTGCCCTGACCTAGGTGCAGGACCTTGCCCTTTACCTTATTGAACGTCGTGAGGTTCTTCTGAGCCCACCTCTCTAGTCCAGGTGCCTCTGGATGGCAGCCTGTCCTTCAGTCTTAGCAACCACATCACTCAGCTTGGTATCATTTAGAAACTTGCTGTGGGTGCAGGCAATCTCATTGTCTATATGTCAGGTTTTAATCTGGATACTCTAGATCTGTCAGCCTGCAGTCCATTCCAGATACAAATGTGGCTGGTTGTGCCTCTTGAACATTCCAGTCCTTCAGGTTATGTGCACAGCAAACAATTCAACAGCACCATCATTTAGCTTTCAGCTGTAATGAAGTGGTAATGGACCTTCCTAGATATGGGAACATTGGAGTTTCTAAGTCTAATTACCATTTTTGGAACTGGTAGTCATGAAAAACTAATCATTGTGACAACAGTCTTTTGGAAATTACACTGTGGAAACACCAAATGTAGACAATTTATATTTGCTATGGTTCATCAAATTCAGGCTCCTCATGCATAACTTGGTCACATTTACTTGTGCTCCTAAGGGGTAGAACTTCAAGAGGGAAAGGACACAAACACACACACACACACAAAAAAAAAAAATGCTGTTGCCTTGATAACTAATACAGCTCTAAATGTTCTGACAGGTAGAGTGTTACACAACATGGGGACACTTTGTTCTTGCTAAGAAAATGTGTACATCCCAACCCCTGGACTTAAAGGGAATGCAGAATCAGAGTCACAGAATTGCTTGGGTTGGAGAAGACCTCTAAGATCATTGAGTCCAACCGTCAATACAACACCACCATGCCCATTAAACCATGTCCCAAAGGCCCATGCCCACACATTTATTGAACACCCACAGGGATGGTGACTCCACCACCTCCACAGGCAGCCTGTCCCAATACCTGACCACTCTTTCCCTAATATGCAATATAAACCTCTGCTGGCACAATTTCAGGCCATTTCCTCTTGTTCTATCACCCAATACTAGGGAGAAGAGGCCAAGCCCCACCTCAGTCCAAACTCCTTTCAAGGAGTTGTATAGGATAATGAGGACTCCCATCAGCCTCTTCCCCAGTTGCCTCAGATGCTCCTCACCAGACCTGTTCTCCACACCCTTCACCATCTTCATTGCCCTTCACTGGATATGCTCCAACACCTCAGTATCCTTCTCAGAGAGAAGGCTCAAAAACTGAACCCAGTGCTCAGGGTGTGGGCTCATCTCTGCTGAATTAGGGGCCTACAAGAAGGCTGGAAAGGGACTGTTTACAAAGGTCCCTTTCTTTCTATTCTATTCTATTCTATTCTATTCTATTCTATTCTATTCTATTCTATTCTATTCTATTCTATTCTATTCTATTCTATGAATTGAAGGAAACAATCCCTTCCCTGGTTGTGCTGGCCATACTATTTCTAGTACATTCTTACCTATCAAGACAAATTATGCTAGTTTCATAACTCACAATAACAAAACAAAGTGTATCCAGCCAGACTGCAGTGACACTGTTAATTAAAGAAAGATAACAAAGAAACAAAAAGCTAAATATCTTTGCTTGGATGTGTCAATTAAAAACTAAATTCCATTGAATACTTTGGGCTTCAGCTAGTCCAAACCAATGCATGAAATCATCTTTCTCAAAAGTGTTTATTTACATCAAGATCTTTAAGATGTTGACAAAATGGTAAGATGATTAAATTAAAAAGGAATTGTGGAAATAATCATAGAGGGGAAAAAAGTGTCCACAAATAGAAAGGTTTCACACAACCATTTGTACCTGGGGAGGAACAACCTTCTGCACCAGTACAGATTAGGGGTTGGCCTGCTGGAAAGTAGCTCCATGGAGAAGGACCTCGGAGTCCTGGTGGGCAAGAAGTTATCCATAGGACAGCAATGTGCCCCTATGGTAAAGAAGGCCAATCACATCCTGGGGTGCATGAAGAAGAGTGTGGCCAGTAGATCAGCAGAGGTTCTCCTTCCTATCTACTCTGCCCTGGTGAGGCCACATACAGAGTACTGTGCCCAGTTCTGGGCTCCCCATTTCAAAAGGCAAGAGGATATACTGGAGAGTGTCTGATAGAGGCTACAAGGATGATGAAGGGACTCAAAGTTCTGTCTGTTGAGGAAAGGTTGAAAGACCTGGGGCTATTTAGTCTGGAGAAGAGAAGACTGAGAGGAGATCTTATTAATGTTTACAAATATCCAAAGGGTGAGTGTTAAGAAGGGGCCAGTCTCTTTTCAGTGGTGTCCTGTGGTAGGATGAGGAGAAATTGCAGTTCAGAGCTCACATCCTTTTCTCTCCATTGACTTTACACAATATGCAGATATCACCAAGATGTTTTTTACTGCATTAACTTATTATTCTGACACAGACATCACATCCATGCCACATTAACCTCCCCTCAGTCAGTGCATTCCAGTCTGCTGTAAACTGTTTAGTGATCGGAGGCAAAATATCTTTCACTGGGTTGGGGAATATTTTTAACTTCTCTTTTCACAACAAGCTCATGTTCCAGTTTTCCCAGGTGTACTTTTTCATCTTCAGTCATGAGAACCTGATGCCTGTTAGAATCACAGAATGTTGGGGATTTGGGATCAGCAAGTCCAATGCCACTGCCATAGGAGGATGACCTAAAGCAGATCACACAGAAACCCATGCAGATGGGTTTTGAAAGTCTCCAGAGAAGGAGACTGTACAACCTCTCTGGGCAGTCTGCTGCAGTGCTCCATCACCCTCATCATAAACAAGTGTCTACTCATATTGAGGTGAACCCTCCTGTTTTCCAGCTGTACTCATTGTTCCTTGTCCTATCACCTCATACCACCAAAAAGAGACCATCGTCTTCTTCCTGTCACCCACCCCTCAGACATTTACAGACATTTGTAAGATTCCCCCTTCAACCTTCTTCTCCCAAGAATAAACAGACACAGTTCTCTCACACTTTCTTCATAACAGCAAACAATAAGTTGGTTTTGTAACCCTTCCTCACCCACATATTGCAATTCAAACCACAGCAGCTGAGATTACAGAATCAGGAAATCACAGAATTGTTTTGTGTGTAAAAGACCTCTAAGATCATCGAATCCAGCCACGGACGTAACGCCACTACAGCCACTAAACCACATTGCTTTGGGGAGATACTTCACCCTGATGAGTCATTACCTGGAGTACTGTGCCCAGCTCTGTCATACCCAGCACAAGAAGGAGATGAATCTGTTGGAGTGGGTCCACAAGAGGACCACAAAAATAACTTGATGGAACACCTCCCCAGTGAGGACAGGTGGAGAGGGTTGGAGTTGTTCACCCTGAAAAAGAGAATACATCAGGGAGACATTCTAGCAGCCTATCAGTACCTGAAAGGGACTACAAGAAAGCTGGGGAAGGAGTTTTGAAAAGAGCTTATAGTTGTAGTACAAAGAGCAATGGCTTTGGTCTGGAAGAAAGGATATTTAGACTGGAGATTAGAAAGAAATTCTTTGCAGTGATGGTGATGAGGCACTGGAACAGATTGCCCAGGGAGGTTGTGGATGTCCTGTTCCTGGAGGTGCTCAAGGCCAGGCTGGATGAAGCCTTGAGCAACCTGATCAAGTGGAAGGTGTCCCTGCCCATTGCAAGGTGGTTGGGACTAGGTGATCTTGAAGATCCTTTCTAACCCAAACTATTCTATGATTTTATTAAGTTGTGTCTGCAGGTTTACAGGGGAGTCCAGGGTCTGGGGTATAGGACACCCATGTTTTAAAAACTGGCAGGATGAGGATGATGGCTTCAGACTGGAAGAGAGTAGGTTTAGATTGGATGTAAAGAAGAACTTCTTTACTGGAGAGTGACGAGATACTTGAAGAAGTTCCCCATAGAAGTTGTAGGGGCTCCAAGCCTGGAGGTGTTCATGGCCAGGCAACCTGATCAAGCAGAAGGTGTCCCTACCCATTGCAAGGTGGTTAGAACTAGATGATCTTGAAGGTCCCTTCCAACCCAAGCTATTCTGTGATTCTATGATTCTCACAACAGAATCATAATTTGTGAAGCTCTCCAAAATGTTGTTACCTCTTGCAGAAGGAAGAAATCCTGTGCTTTTCAAGGCACCACAACATTTTACTTTTTTTTCCCCTCTTACTCATTGCTAATGTTTTTACCTCTTCTTGGCTTAGCTATTGCACTACATAAAGCAAGCAGATAGCACCTGAGGTAGGCCTGGCTGAGCAATATCATGAGCTATATCATTACCCTGCTTCTTTCTTCAAGCTGACTGTTCAGCAAATGCTTTAATAAGCAGGGCAGCGGAGTGCACTTGAGTCTCTCAGCATGACAGAAGAAATCATAATTCAGGTATGTTAACAAAGACCTTACCTTCTCTCTCTGTTTTTTTTTTCTGCTTTTAATTGACAAATATGTCAGAACTGATAAAACATATTGTACCATGAAGAATTCCAGATATTTCCAGTGCAGTGGTTTGGAAAATTTTGTGGTTACCAACTATGCTTTAGCATGCAAGAAGAAAATACCTTTTCTGTGCTGTATTCCTTCCTGAGGCTGAGCTATGGCAATAAAATACTATCTATCATAGAAAGCTTTTACTAATCTGTCAGTATTCAGTGGAATAAAAATTAGTTTGTACTATTTGTAGAATAATTTTATATAAGGAATTTTTATTATACTGAAGGTAGCTCTGGTTTTATTTGTTTCTTAATATTCTCTTTTACTGAACTATTGATTCATTCTCAACCATGGAATAACAGGCTGGGATTGGAAGGGACCTCTGGAGATCATCGAATCCAACTCCTCTGCCAAAGCAGGGCCACCTAGAAAAGGTTGCATGGGAACATGTAGAGGTGGGTTTTGAAAGCCTCTAGAGAAGAAGATTCCACAACTTCTCTGGGAAGGCTACTCCAGTGCTCCAGCACTGGTTTTCCTGTTGCTGGATCAAGTCAAGACAAGGGCAATGAAGCTGGTGAAGGGTCTGGGGATCAGGTCTGGTGATGAGTGACTGAGGGACCTGGGGTTGTTTAGTCTAGAGAAGAAGAGGTTGAGGGGAGACCTCATTGCTCTCTACAATGTCCTGAAAGGAGATTGGAGTGAGGTGGGGTTTGGTCTCCTTTCCCTAGTATAAGGTGATAGAAGGAGAGGAAATGGACTGAAATTTCTCCAGGGGAGGTTCAGGTTGCATCTTAGGAAAAATTTCTTTCCTTCAGGAGTGGTCAGGCACTGGAACAGTCTGCCCAGGGAGGGAGGTAGTGGAGTCACCATCACCGGAGGTTGTTATTGGTCAACCACCTGTTTCCCTCCAACTTATCACTGTTATAAATGCAGAGAGTCCTTCCTAAGCTTGGTCACTTTTAAGGGGTTACTTTGATGGCAGAAAGAGATCTTTTCTACTAAAGGAACGAGGATTTTTTTACAAGATTTTTTTAAACCAGAAATCAGCATTACTTCTGCACTTAATCAGCATGCTTTTTGCAAGACCTGAGCCTAGCATAAGAAGAAGAGATCTGCGTAAACAGCTTCATACAGGTATGAAGCAAAGAAGTTTGAAGTAAAACAAAAGGATTGCCACTTTTGGACAAGTGAATGGGTGAGTCTGCAGTGTGCAAGGTAAGATAGACCTTTAAGCAACTACAACCTGAGCTGGAGCTGAATACTTTGGATTCATCAAAGTGTGGCACTGTGCATCTACCGAATGGATTCGAGAAGCATCTCAGCTGTGTGGTTTATCTTCATGGAATCATAAAATTAGTTAGATTTGATGGGATATAGAATAATTTAGGTTGGAGTAAGGAAACATCACTCAGGGCAGGACCAGCTTCAAAGGTGAATTGAATTTTGAAGCTACATCAAATTGTGCAGAGCTTTGGGTGAATTTTATTTAGAGGGGTGTTGACCTATAGACTTAATCGGTGTAGTGTGGATGTGTTCTCCTTGTCATTGTCTCTGACCCAGACATATTAGCAAGCTGCCTTTTGTCTGCCTTTTTCATAATTATAGACTATATTTATATATTATTTTATATTATTTATACATTGCTGTATTTTTTAGGCTTTAGCTGGATGAGAGTGAAGATGTTTCAGCTCCTGTTCCTGTGATTTGATCAACAATATGGGACATTCATCCTATATATATATATTTATTTTCTTATTTCTCTTTCTCATACAACAACTCTTACCAAAATATTCCTTTCTTTTATTTCAGCATTTTCTTCACCCACAAAGTCCCCACTGGGAAATGCTGGAAACAAGAGGGGTTAGATCTTCTAACCTGAAAGAGCCTCCAGTCTATGGTACCCTACCAAAACCTACTTTTGGAGTAAAGTGACTATGTTTTCAAAGAATCAAGGCCAGGTTGGATGTATCCTTGAGCAACCAAATCTAGCTGAGAGGAATCCCTGCCCATGGCAGGGAGTTTGGAGTTCATGATCTCTAAGATCCCTTCCAACCTAAGCCTTTCTAAAATTCTATATGAGTCTAGAAACTTCCATTAACACTGATTATTCTACTTACAGTGTAGAAAAGATGTTGTCCCAAACTGGTGAGAAGATGGACAGCTGGGCATGGGAACATGTCGTGAAGGCTGAGTCCATAATGATTCTCTGGATATACTAGTATCCATCTTCTGAGAGATGGGAGGAATTTAACTGGAGGGTGGCAGAGCTCCTTCTTGGAAATGTAACTGAAAAAAAAAATAAAAAGGAAAATAAAATAAAAGGAAAAATAAAATAAAAGAGGAAAAGAATAGGGAAATGGAAAAGAAAAGGGAAATGAGAAAGAGAAAGAGAGAAAAAGAAAAAGAAAAAGGAAAAGAAAAAAGAAAAAGAAAGAGAAAAAGAAAGAGAAAAAGAAAAAGAAAAAGAGAGAAAGAGAGAGAGAAAGAAAGAAAGAGAAAGAGAAAGAGAAAGAGAAAGAGAAAGAGAAAGAGAAAGAGAAAGAGAAAGAGAAAGAGAAAGAGAAAGAGAAAGAGAAAGGGAAAGGGAAAGGGAAAGAAAGGGAAAGAAAGAAAGAAAGGGAAAGAAAGAGAAAGAGAAAGAGAAAGAGAAAGAGAAAGAGAAAGAGAAAGAGAAAGAGAAAGAGAGAGAGAGAAGAGAGAGAGAAAGAGAGAGAAAGGAGAAGAAAAAAATTAATATTGATAAAAAAAGGAAATTAAAATGAAAAAGGCAAGAAACTAGAAGCCATCCAACATCATGTTTCTGCCAAAGAATTTAGGATACTGAAAACGTGCTGTATTCCTGCCATCAGACAAGACCCATCAACATCAGCTTCCTGAGTGGATAAGGAGGGATGAGCATGCAGCAAGGAAAAGGGTAGAAACCAGGATATGTATTCTTCATTATTGCAATTCTATTCTTTTGATTGATCATTTTTTTGCACAACAGTATTTTCTTTTTGATTTTTTTTTCCTGCTTATTTACTTTTCCTGTAACAAAGATGAACAAGAAGCACTTACTTTAATTAGACTGGCAAGATTTTAATTAGCCCAAAAAGAAATTTTTTTGGCTTCTTGGTAGGAAATTTATTTCCTTTTTGCCCAGAATAAGATTTTGATCATCAGATATTCGATAATGGATGTTATCCTGAGTAGTACACCGAGGCACGTTGCAGGGTAGAGGAGACGGAGGCTTTTACAGCGCAGAAATCAGTGTGGTTCTTTAAGAAGCAAGGACTTTGTGAAGAGGAGCTGGAATAAAATCACACTTTCATCATTTTCACCAGTTTTAAATAGCTATCACTCCTTTCAGTGCTAATGCAAGATGCCTTTTGGCTCCCATTTGAGTTGTTGATGGAGAAGGTGGTGGCATGTTTTTCCTCCCTACGTGTCAGTCTGGTCTTAGCTAACAAGAACAGAAGGGCCTCTTGGAAAGGATTCTTAAAGAAGCATATGGAAACTTCTATGGCTGCCAAGTGATAGAAATGATTAGAGGCAACAAATGAGACAAAGAAAGAAGTCACTAACTCCAGTTCTGGTGCCCCCAGCACAAGAAGGATGTGGAACTGTTAGAATGGGTCCATAGGAGGCCCTGAAGTTGATCAGAGGACTGAAGCATCTCTGCTGTGAAGACAGGCTAAGAGAGTTGGACTTGTTCAGCCATGGAGAACCTTCTAGCAGCCTTCCAGCAGTTGAAGGGGGCTCCAGGGTATCTGGAAAGGGACTTTTGACAAAGGCATGGCGTGATAGGATGACAGTTAATGGCTTCAAACTGGAAGAAGCTGGGTTAAGATGCGATATGAGGAACCAATTCTTTCCCATGAGGCACTGAACAGGTTTCCTAGAGACATAAGTGGGGCTTCAGGACTGGAGGTGTTTAAAGTCAGGCAGGATAGGACCTTGAGCAAGCTGGTCTAGTAGGAGGTGTCCCTGCCCTGCACTTTGAGTACATACATTACAGTGAAGGATCAGAAGGAGATGAGATTTTGCAGATGTCCTTAACATACAAGAAGGGAGCTGTGAGAAACTCCTCATTCAGTCCATCAAATTTCTTTATTCTTTTCAGCACCTGACCTTCCATAACAAATATTTTAATGGAACCTGGAAAACCAATACTGCATTTTTATTTTTCTTCAGATTCACTCCAGAAAAAATTCAACACCTAACTTGCAGACCTTAAAGCAGGTATAGATTGAGACTTTGTAGATGCTCCACTTTGGGACATGGTTTAGTGAGCATGGTGGTGTTGGTTTGACAGTTGGACTTGATGGCTTTACAGGTCTTTTCTAACCTTAATGGTTCTATGAAGGAACAGACTGGCATTCTACGTGCCATGGCAGTCACCCTCCATTAGGTCCATCACATTATTTAGAAAGAAAAAAAGAGAGGGAGGAAAGAAAATAAATATTTGATCTCATAGACATTATAGCATCATAGAATTATAGAATGATTTGTGTTGGATGGGACCTTTAAGATCATACATAGATCCAAAACCCCTGCCATGGACAGAGACACTTTCCACTAGACCAGGCTGCTCAAGACCTCATCCGACCTGGCCTTGAATCCCCATTTTAAGCACAAAAATTTTATTCTCATAGAAATCAGAAGAACACAGAAAGGAGAGATTAAGGTCCAAAAAGGTTCTCTGGGGTTCCTCACGACACTGAGCTACTTCCTCGGGCATAAAGTGAACTTTGTTATTTTTATCAACATTTTCCTAAGTGCTTGCTTACCCAGGGAGGGGGTATCCACTCCTGGAGTGGTTGAGTTTAAAGACTTCTGAACATCCCACCCTCACCCACCAAACCCCCAGTATAAAAATAACAGAACAGTGAAGCTTGCTACTGATTCACTGTAGTGCTTCATCTCAACTAATTTGCATAGCTCGTTAATCACATTAACCACTCTCCACCTTTCAAAGCCATGCAGCTGCCAACCTGCACAGTAACTCTGACCCCCAGACATCCAGATCCTCCTGTGTAAATATTCCTGACCCTGGAGACAGGCAATAATAATGCAGTGTCTTCTCTAATTACAACTGAAAGGTCAAATTCACAGCTGTTTACTGTCACGCATTGCCAGACCCAATAAGTGGAATTAGATCCAGCAGCTTCTTCTCTGAAGTGGTTTCCTTGTCAATACCTTCAGTCCAGAGGCACTGCTGTTGTCTGCTTTTAACTATATTTAGCAACCATAACATTCCTTGATTCATTTATCTCCTGATTTTCTTAGCACTGGACTTCTCCTTCTATGTCTCTGTGCTAAGCTCTTTGAGATATCACAGAATCATTGAATGATTTGGGTTGGAAGGGACCTTCAAGATTGTCTGGTTCCAACTCCATTGCCATGGGCAGGAACACCTCCCACTGGACCAGTGTGCTCAAGGCCCCATCCCACCTACTAACTTCCAGGGTGCAGCCTCCACAACTTCTCTGAGCAACCAGTTGCAGTGCCTCACCACCTTCATACCTAGTTTTGAACACCTCCATGACAGAAGCATCCATGACCTCCTTGGGCAACCTGTTCTCATGTCTCACCACCCTTACTCAGTGACTTAGTGGTTAGCACACTTGACCATGGAAGTTGCAACAGAGCTTTGAAGTGCCAGAGTAGGTTCAGGTTGCATATTACAGAAGGTTTTTGACTGAAAGAGTGGTCACGCTGCCCAGGTAGGTAATGGAGACACCAGCCCTAGAAGTGTTCAAGATACATGTGGACATGGCACTTTGGGATATTATTTAATGGATTTGGTGGTCTTTGGTTGACAGTTGGAATTGATGACCTTAGAGGTCTTTTACAACTGAAACAATTACAGAATCAAGCAGGTTGGAAAAGACCTCAGAGATCATCAAGACCAACCTATTACCTAACACCACCTGACACCTAAACCATGGCTTCAAATGCCACATCCAATCCTTTTGGAACACCTCCAGGGACAGTGACTCCACTCCCTGGGCAGCACATTCCAATGGCTAACAACTCTCTCTGTGAAGAACTTTCTCCTCACCTCCAGCCTAAACTTCCATTTCCCCTGGTGCAGCTTGAGACTGTGTCCTCTTGTTCTGGTGCTGGTTACCAGGGAGAAGAGAGCAAAACCTTCCTGGCTACAACCTCCTATCAAGAAGTTGTAGAGAGCAATACGGTCTCCCCTGAGCCTTCTCTTCTCCAGGCTAAACAACCCCAGCTCCCTCAGCCTCTCCTCACAGGGCTTGTGCTCCAGACCTCTCCCCAGCCTCACTGCCCTTCTCTGGACACGCTCTTTAAGGGTGATGTTTGCGCTGAATCATGGAACAGTTCAGGTTGGAACAGACATTTGAGATCATCAAGTCCAACTGCTCATCATGGGCCTGTGTTGTCCTAAGGGCTCTAAAAGATGTTCTTTGGGATGCCAGAGGCTGTAGGAACTGAAACAGTCTTCAGAAGATAGATGTTGATGGATGGAGTGGGTGATCTTTGAGGTCTTTTCCAATGCAAACAATTCTATGTCCTGTGATTCTGTGACTAGACAACAAAAACACCGAGAGTAGATATGGTTGGCATGTAGAAGAGCAGGAGTCAAGCTGATTACAGACTGACAGAATGCCTGGCTGGAAAGGATATCAAGGGTCATATGGTCTGTCCTATCTAGCTGATAATGCAGTTGAAATTAGATGCCCCAGCACCCTGTGAAGCTAAGTCTTAAAATGCACCATCATAGGGGAATGCACTACTTCCTTTAGGAGATGATTCAAGAGGAATCTCCACAGGAGGAACTTGTCCCCATTACCCCTTGTGTTTTGCATGGAACTCTTTGCAAAAAAAGAGAGACTCCATCTTCCTGACGTTCTAGCTCACTTTGTTTGGCATGATATAGATTTGACTCAAATTGCAACAACTCCAGTAAGAAGAAAGTGAGCCAGAAAGAAGCTCCCCTGGAGTGCAGTGGTTAGAGCACACAAATGAATGGAAGATGTGAAAATTTGTCAGGCTGAATGTATTTCCTTGCAGCAAGATGTTGCAAACTACCCTTGTAGTTGCAGGATGAATAAGATCCTACAGCATGTAAGGAGGAATATTATGTGGAGCAGCATTATTTTTTTAAAGCAACTCTCTGCTGAAATGATGAACAAAAAAAGGAATGTCAAATTGTGCCAGAATCCCCCTGCAATTCCCTGCTCATCACACACACAGAAAGTATCAAATAATTCATTGTGAGCAATGTTAGTGCTGAGCAAGGAGCAACAAAATATTGTTAAATAATAATTAGGCTGATGCTGCAGCAAAGCCTCTTTAGTGTTTTGTTAAACTGAGGAGTAAGTTTATTGTCCATTTGGCAAATGCATGTTACCATCTCAGACTAATACTGTGCTACAGGAGCCTGGTACTAAGGTAGCAACAGCAGAAGGGCATCAGAGAGCCGAGAGCAGGAGAAAGAGAGCGAGGCAGAAAGTTGCCTCTCTTGAATAGGGTTCTGTACAGAAAATGGGAGAGGAATAAACTTTGACCCAGGGGCCCCTTTCCCTGGGAGGGGGCTAAGTCTCCCTGCCCACCGGGGGTCAGGTTTCCAGCCCACCTAGGGCTACGTTTTCCAGCCTATTCCTCCTGGGTTTGGCTTAACCCAGCACATTCCTCTAAGAGCACCTTTACTTCTGAGAATACTCATCTGAAACACCCAGAGATGTTCTGTCTCAAAGAGACATTTGAAAGAATCTCAGAGACCTATCACTGCCACTTGGTCCCAAAGCCCTCTGTTCTACAGTCTTCTCAGCATAACAGAATATTGTAACCACTTGCAATGTGTGCTGACAGTCTCAAGCTGCGCCAGGGGAGGTTTAGACTGGATGTTAGGAAGAAATTCTTCATAGATTGCCTATTGGAATGTGCTGTCAGGGGAGGAGGTGGAGTCACCATCATTGGAGGTGTTTAGGAGGAGACTTGATAGGGTGATTGGTGCCATGGTTTAGTTGCTTAGATGGTGTTGGATGATGGGTTGGATGCGATGATCTTGAGGTCTCTTCCAACCTGGTTATTCTATTCTATGAATTCTATTCTATGGTTGGCTGGTGGTTTCCACACTGTTCCAGTAAGGTCTACCCTTATAAATATTGAGGTCTTCCAGAGGACAGTGGTTAAATTACATATGTATAGCATAACCTAAATCTTTCTAGTAATGTTATGCATATGTGGGAAGCATAAATCATTTACATAGTTATTAATTTAGACTCAATGACCTCAAAGGTCTTTTCCAACCTGGTTAATTCTAGTCTGACTTAGCCTGCACACAGCCCAGTACACACAGTAACAGACTGGGCCTCTCCTCTTCCTGCCTTACCTTTTTTGGGCAACTTTTATGCATGGGAAAAGTAAAGTTACTTTACCTGCCACTATATGGAGCCCTGGAGAAGGCTGCCAAGAAAGGTCGTGGAGTTTCCTTGTCTAGTGGCTTTCAGGACAGAGAGGACACAGTCTCAAGCTGCACCAAGGGAAGTTTAGGCTCGAGGTGAGGAGAAAGTTCTTCACTGAGAGAGTTGTTAGCTGTTGGAATGTGCTGCCCAGGGAGGTGGTAGAGTCACCGTCCCTGGAGGTGTTTAAGAGAGGTTTGGACATGGAACTTGGTGCCATGGTCTAGTAGTCATGAGGTCTTGATTGGACTTGATGATCTTTGAGGTCTTTTCCAACCTTGCTGATTCTATGATTCTATTGTAAAACCTCCCTGAGTGTGTTCCTGTGTGACCTGTCATAGGCAATCCTGCTTTGGCAGAGGTCCCTTCTAAGCCCTACCACTCTATGATGCTATGTGATCATCTGTGAACAGAATGAGGAAGGGTTGCATTAAACCAACATGTTATAGGCTGCAACAACTTTGGATATCAATTCAATTAAATTTCTTTGGAAGCCACTGCAAAATTAAATGTTCCTAAAAAGCTGAAGTTTGCCAAATATTTTTGAAGCTGTCATGGAGAAGTAGGTGAAATAATTTTCAGTTAAATAGATTTCTCATTACAGATTTATTTTTTCATTAATATGGAGATGAGAAACATTCAACACAAAATTGTTCAGAGCAATTGTCTTCTAGTCTTCAGTATTTCCCTAACTCTGGCTGCTTCATCAATGTGTTCTCTTATATTTCATGCTTCTTAAGTTCTGTGCTTTGAAAATATTTCTCTGGATTAATATGGCTTATCAGTATTTTATCAGCCTAATTTTTAGATAGAATCATAGAGTCACAGAATTGTTTGAGTTAGAAAAGACCTTTAAGATAATCAAGTCTGACATTCAAACTATCACCACCATGGACAATAAACCATGTCCCCAGGTGCCATGTCCACCTGCAGGGGTGGTGACACTACCAGCCCCCTGGCGAGCCTGTTCCAACACGTGAACTCTCTTGCAGTCCATAAATGTTTCCCAATATCCAACCTAAACCACCCCTGGCACAATTTTGGTCCATTTCCTCTCATTTTTAATCACCTAATACTAGGGAGGAGACAAACTCCCAATTGGATCCAACCTCATGTCAGAGAATTGTAGAGAGCAATGAGGGTCTTCTCCCAGCCTCCTTTTCTCCATACCAAATAATCCCAGTTCCCTCAGCTGCTCCTCACCAGACCAGTTCTCCAGACATTTCACCAGCTTTGTTGCCCTTCTCTGTACTCTCTCCAGCCCAAAACTGACCTCAAGACTCAACGTGTGGCCTCACTAGTGCCGAGTCCAGGGGGATAATCACTTCTCTGGTACTGCTGGTAATTCTTGTTAAGCCTGGCTGGAATTCCTGATTCCAGCTGAGACCAAGACCCCCTTGTACTATAGGACGTATTGTGCAGATACCTGAAAGACTTGCTGAACAGTGAGGACAAAGCAAAGACAGAATCTGCTTCCTCTCTGTTTTAAATTAAGAGGGGAAATAAATTACTTGCTAGCAGTTTTCATAAATCTGAGTACACTCAAACAGAATGCAAGATTTGCAGATTTTAGCTGTGAAGTGAGTAGAATCACAGAATCACAGAGGAGTGAAGGTTGGAAGGGACCTCTGGATATCATCAAGTCTAACCTCCTGCTACAGCAGGCTCAGCTAGAGCAGGTTGCACCGGAGCACACCAAGGTGGATTTTGAAATTCTGCAGAGGAGATTCCACAATCTCAATGGGCAGCCTGTTCTAGAGCTCTGGCACCCTCACAGTAAAGAAGTCTCTCTGTAAGTTCAACTGAAACCTCCTGTGTTCTAGTTTTAACCCCTTGCCCCTTGTCCTATCACTGGCTATCTCAGAGAAGAGAGCAGCACCATCCTTGTGGCTTCTAACTTTTAGCTCATGCTCAGCACTGAGAAGATCCCCTCTCAAACTGGCCTTCTCCAAGTTAAACAGCCCCAGGTCTCAGCCTCTCCTTTTAAGAGAGATGCTCCAACACCCTCAGTAGTTTTGGAGTCTCCATTGGTCTCTCTCCAGTAGTTCTGTCCCTCTTGAACTGGGGAACCCAGAACTGGACACAATACTCTAGGTGTGTCCTCAGCAGAGCAGAGGAGAGGGGGAGTCAATCTGTCCTTGAGCTGCTGGCCATACTCTTCTTCATGCACCCCAGAAGACCATTGGCCTTCCCTGCCCTGGTGGCCCATTGCCGGCTCCTGGCTCCCCATTGCTGGCTCCTGGCACAGTGCACACGTGTGTGGTACTAGATGTGCCTGTACATTTGAATATATGACACTACTTCTTCACATACAGATTTCCTTAGTTCTCCTCTTTCTTAAATAAAAGATTAGACATAAAAATGTTTTCTGTCACAGCTGTCTACCCATCACAAAGCTGACAACATCTCCATCTCACTGAGCATCAATTGAGGATCTGTAGCTACAAAAATCTTTTCAGACACATGAGTCTTTCCAAGCTGTCTCAAGACTGCCAATTTTTGTCAGTCAACAACTTCACAACAGGGAGAAGTTATGCACGAGGTCCCCCCAACTAGCCCTGTTTGGCTGGAAAGCTGAATTTCAGGTCCTAAATCTTACAGAGGTTTCCTCAAGACTTCCTTATAATTATGGACCCTGGAGTACTGAGTTGTCCCAACTGACTTGAGATTGCTCAAATGATCTTTTTTTCCTTCTCTAATTGCAATAATACTTTTAATATTTGTATCTAATAGCACTCACTGCATTTGGCAAAGCAACAGACTACCTAGGAATTGAAATAAGACATTCTAGAAATGTTTAATCTTTCAATTGAATATAGAAAATACAGAATATAGAGAGAATATAAAAATATAGACATGTGCAGGAGAAAAAACTGTGTGTATATATAGTAAGGAGTGGAGTGAAGAGAGAGAGTGAAAAAATGGAAGTATTTTTCTCCAGATTTTAAAGAATCTGTCCAGGTCTGGAGCTCTCAACACAAGAAGAATAAGAAACTGTTAAAGCAGATCCAGAGGAGGCCACAGAGGTATTCAGAGGGCTGGAGCACCTCTCCTATGGGGACAGGCTGAGAGAGTTGGGGTTCTTCATCTTGGTGAAGAGAAGACTCCATGGAGACCTTCTAGCAGCCTTCCAGAAGGTGAAGGGAGCTGCAGGAGAGCTGGAGAGGGGTTTATCACAAAGGCATGGAGTGACAGGATGAAGGGTAATGGCTTCAAAGTGGAAGCAGCTGGGTTGAGCTGAGAAATGAGGAAGAATTTCTTCTCCCTGAGAGTAGTGAGGCACTGGAATAGGCTGCCCAGAGAAGTTGTGGAGGCTTCAAGCATGGGCATGTTGAAAGCCAGGTTGGATAGGGCACTGAGCAAGTTGGTCTAGTAGGAGGTGTCCCTGACCATGACAGGGGGTTGGAACTAGATGGTCTTTATGGTCCCTTCCATTCTTTGATTCTATGATTCTGTGGTTCTATAATATGCTACTAGCAACCAATGCAAATTAGCATCCAAGGTAAATTAGCATCTAATCATACCAATATTAAATTGCTAAAAAATTCTGCAGTCCTGGGTTGTTCAAATTCCTAATCAATGAGTTTGTCAAGAGTGGAATATATCAGTGCAAGGGAAGGTAATAAAATTTTCTTCTTTTTCCATGTCTCTGCAGGGAGGTGAGACTCTCTGAGCATTCCAAGTTAGCTGGATCCACACGAATTGAAGGCTGAAAGACAGCCATCTAGGTTAGCATCGTGCTGAACTCAGTGTCTGTGCATTTAGAAGTGGGAAACAAAGCATTCATCCAACGTGTAAGAGAGAGAACATTTCAACTTGACCACACCAGAGCAACTATACATCTTCTCACCAAAAACTTCCCTACTGAACCAGAGAATCAAAGAATTTTTTTCAGTTGGAAGAGACCTTTAAAACCATGGAGACTAACCTTCAGTCTAAGACCATCAGGGCCATTAAACCATGTCCCAAAGGGCCATGTTCACACATTTCTTGAACACCTTCAAGGACAGTGACTCCACCACCTCCTTGGCGGCCTGTTCCAATGTCTGACCACTCTTTCAGTCAAGTAATTTTTCCTAGTATCCAACCTAAACTTTCCTTGGTGCAACTTTGGGCCATTTCCTTTCTTTATTATAGGAGTGTGTCTGTGCTTATACTTATTTGAAACCATCGAAGGCATTAAATACAAATTCAACTTTTCTAGGGTAATGTGAAAGTAACTGAGATGGAGCAGTGCTTAGGCAGTTCACAGAAGTGCTGACCCTTCTTTCTTGGCTGTTGAGTGCTTACTAAGTGCTACCACTGAAGATACATGTCCATACTTAATATACACACCTCCTAGATTTTAACTCTGTTTTGTGGTTTATGCTGTTCAGAATGAAACCTGCAGAAGTTTTTGTCTGTTAGGCAATTTAGAATGGTAGAATCATTCTGTCCATCCACTGGAGTTTACCTAATGGTAGGTATCTATCTCTATAGAGGAAAGTAGATGTAAAATTCAAGATTTTAACACCCTTAGGATCCTCCATCTTATATAAAAGATTAGACTTAAAAACATCAGGTTCCTTAGTTTCCTTCTCTCCATGTTTGGAGCTCCTCCCCTACTGTTAGTATAGACCTCTGAAACAATACTACTAAAGAATAATGGGACTGCTAGGGACTGCTAGAAAAAAATTAGAATCATAGAATCATAGAATCAGTCAGGGTTGGAAGGGACCACAAGGATCATCTAGTTCCAACCCCTCTGCCATGGGCAGGGACACCCTACACTAGATCACGCTGGCCAGAGCCTCGTCCAGCCTGGGCTTAAACACCTCCAGGGACTGGGCCTCAACCACCTCCCTGGACAACCCATTCCAGGGCTTCACCACTCTCATGGTAAAGAACTTCTTCCTCACATCCAGCCTGAATCTCCCCATTTCCAGCTTCATTCCATTCCCCCTAGTCCTATCACTACCTGAGATCCTGAGAAGTCCCTCCCCAGCCTTCCTGTAGGCCCCCTTCAGATACTGGAAAGCCACAATGAGGTCACCTCGGAGCCTTCTCTTCTCCAGACTGAACAGCCCCAACTCCTTCAGTCTGTCCTCATAGGAGAGGTGCTCCAGCCCTCTGATCATCCTCGTGGCCCTTCTCTGGACACGCTCCAGCACGTCCACATCTCTCCTGTAATATGGGCTCCAGAACTGGACGCAGTACTCCAGGTGGGGTCTCACCAGAGCTGAGTAGAGGGGGAGAAGCACCTCCCTTGACCTGCTGGTCACACTTCTCCTGATGCAGCCCAGGATCTGATTGGCTTTCTGGGCTGCAAGCGCACATTGAGAGCTCATGTCGAGCTTCTCGTCCACCAGCACCCCCAAGTCTCTCTCCTCAGGGCTGCTCTCCAGCCAGACACTGCCCAGCCTGTATTTGTGCCTGGAATTGTGGAATTGTGGAATCATAGAATGACTTAGGTTGGAAGAGACCTCAGAGATCATCTGCTGCAAACCCCCTGCCAGTGGCTGGGAAGCCTCTCAAATAGACCACATTGCCCAGACTCAATGGACTCGATGATCTCAAAGGTCTTTTCCAACCTGGTTAATTCTATTTTCTATTTTCTATTTTCTATTTTCTATTTTCTATTTTCTATTTTCTATTTTCTATTTTCTATTTTCTATTTTCTATTTTCTATTTTCTATTCTATTCTATTCTATTCTATTCTATTCTATTCTATTCTATTCTATTCTATTCTACTCTACTCTAATGTGGTCTGTTTTAGAGGCATCCCAGCCATTGGCAGGGAGCTTGGAGCAGATGATCTCTGAGGTCACTTCCAGCCTTAGTCATTCTGTGATTCTGTGGTTTTCCTTAACAAACTGATGCTGACAAAGACTCCTGTCCCAGCCATTTGTTTTCTCAAGGACTCAGAAAAGGTTTCATAGCTTATATTTTGTTGTTCTTGTTCCCTTTCTCTAATTCCATTTTCTGTGTCGGTATCTAATGTAATCAATGCAATCAGTTCTTCTTTATTCAATCCATTTAGCCAAGATAGGAAGCTTACAGTAGCACTCTCTTGCCCTCATTTATTTATTCCCCTCCCCCTCCCTCTAGTCTCCGTCATCAGCAAATTTTATTATCAAAGATCTTTAGATCATCAATCTGGAGCATTGATAAAAGGGCATTAGTGTCAAAGCTAATATCAGCTCTTGAAACTCCCCACTAGATTATGCTGTGCACATTGATATCTCCTCATTAGCAGTTTGAGATGCCATTAAAAATATTAGATATGAAACTGGGATTTTACTCAGTAGGATAAAACGGCTGTAAAATGTGCCTTCTTTTTTTCTTTTTAGAGAGAGAAAGCAGAAGGTACTAATGGCCTTAGACTGAGTCATAGTAGGTTATTGTCTGTTAATCATTTGAACATGCATACAGGTAAAAAGCAAATTCCTTGAGTGCTGATTTTGTGCTTGTAAGTTTTATTTACAGCCTTCTGTGTCTGGAGCCAATATAACCCACTGTTATCTACAGATAAAAACCTCCGTTGTACTCTGACTTGTGAGCAGGCAAATCTGAAGCTACAAACAAAAGAGAATTATGTAAACCTAAAATATTAAACAAACAAACAAAAAACAACCAACAAAACACCCAGAAAATAGAATCATAGAGCTGTTGAGGTTGGAAGAGGTTTCTGAGACCATCAAGTCTAACTGCTTGTCTTGATCTCACAACCCCACCACCGCTGCCAAGCCACTGCCACTAAATCACATCCCTCAGAACCATGTACATACAGCTTTTAAATGCCTCCAGGGGTGGTGACTCCACTACCTTCCTGAGCAGCCTGGTTTGGGTCTTGACAACCCATCCATGAAGAATACTTTACTAATATCCAAGCTGAACCTGCCCTGGCACAACCTGACTCCATTTCCTCTTGTGTGTGAGGAGAGACCGACCAAGGAGATTGAGTCCAACTGTTTTCTTATTCCTCCAAGCCTGCTGCTGAACAATGTCCCTCAGCACCACTCCTCTGCCTCTTTGACACACCTGTAGGGATGGGGATTCAGGTACCTCTGTGGGGAGCCTATGCCAGTCTTTCAGCCAATAGGTTTCTTCCAAGATCCAATCTAAATCTCCCCTGGTGCAACTTGAGGCCATTTCCTCTCATTATATCACTTGTCACTTGGAAGAGAAGACCAACCCCTACTTCACTCCAGCCTCCTAGCAGGCAGATGGAGAGAACAATGAGATCTCCTGTCAGTCTCTATTTCTTTAGACTTAACAACGCCAGCTCCTGGAATCATAGAATCGCCCAGGCTAGAAGTGACTTCCAAAGGTTGCCTAGTCCAACCTCCCTGCAGTCAGGAGGGACATCTTCAACTAGACCAGGCTGCCCAGGGCCTCATTGAGTCTTACTTTGAATATCTCCAAGGAAGGGGCCTCAATCACCTCCCTGGCCAACCTGTTCCAGTGTTCCACTACCCTCATAGTGAAGAAATTCCTCCAGTCACCAGGGACCTCACCTGACTGTCAAGACTTCTCAAATGTCGTGGAGAGTGGTCTGGCAGCCACATCAGCCAATTCCCTCAGGACTCTGGGATGCATTTCATCAGGCCCCATCATGGACTTGTATATCTGCAGGTCCCCCAGATGATCACACATCTTGTCTTCACTTACAGTGAGAGGAAACATGTCACCCCGGTCTCCAACCTGTGGTACATCAATATGAGAGCAATGAGGAGAGGGGTTGCCGGTGAAGATTGAGGCAAAAAGTTGTTGAGAATCTCAGCCTTCTCCTTCTCTGCTGATGCAAGTTCCCTACTGTTGCTCATTGGGGGCATCAACCTTTCCTGGTCAATGTACCTGTAGAAGCCTTTCTTCTTTTTCTTTACATCCCTTGCCAAGTTCAGTTCCAGCTGTGCCTTGGTCTTCCTGACCTTGTCCCTGCACAGTCAGGCAAAGTCCTTATACCCTCTCAGGATGCCTGTCCCTTCTTCCATTTCCTATGTAGCCCCATCTTGCCCTTCAGCTTGACCAGCGGCTCATGGCTCAACCATGAGCCATCCTTGCCCAATTTACAATACAATACAATACAATACAATACACTACACCAGGTTGAAAGAGACCTCCAAGATCATTTCTTACATGCAGGGATTAAGATCTTTTGTGCTCTACGGAGAGCACTTAAAGATCTGCCCACTCTGTTCCACTCTCTTTTCCCACTTCCCCTGGGGTCCTATTTCCAGCTCCTTGGAAAGCTGGAAGTTTGTTTTCCCAAAATGTAGAGTCCTAACTGCATTTCTTACAGGCTTCATACTCTCTAAGACAGTGAACTGCACTATGCATGATCACTGCAGCCCAGGCTGCCTTTGACTTTGACATCCCTGATGACTTCACTTGCGTTTGTGACCAACAAGTCCAACGAGACATCTCCTTGAGTAGGGTTGCTAATTTCTTGTCGTAAGAAATTGTCATCTATGCATTCCAGGAGCCTCCTGGATTGCCTGCAGCCAGCCATGCTGCTTTTCCAATAGATGTCAGAGTGGTTAAAATCCCCCAGCAAGATGAGAGCCCATGCTAGTGATGCCTCCTCTAACAGGAGTAAAAAGGCTTAATTGATAAGCTCCACTTTGTCAGGCAGCCTGGAGTAGACTACTTCCACAAGGCTCTCATTGTTGCCCTGATCCCTTAAGCTTTCAACCTGCTCATAGCAATTCTTTAGTGACAGCTCTTCATGCTCTTTGTTCCTTCAGCTGCTCCTCACCAAAGCTGTTCCCCAGACCCTTCATCAGCTTTGTTGCCCTTCTCTGGACATGCTCCATCACCTCAATGTCCTTCTTGTAGAGATGGGCCCAAATCTGAATCCAATGTTCAAGGTGTGGTCTCACCTACCTTAGTAGAGGGGTAGTATGTTCAACTCAGTAAAATCCCACCCTTGATAAGAAAATGTTGAATCAGAAAATGAGGATAAATGCATGTCTGACTTGCAAGAAATCCAGAAGGGAAGAAGGGAGAGAGCTGCAGCTAATGTATCTGGAGTTTCTTCTCCAGTCCTTTTATTACTTTAATTCAAAATGAGTTTAGTGCTAATAAAGTTTCTCAGCGAAACAAAGTTTCAGATTACAGACAAGAGGAGTTTGATTGTTTGGGGGGAAAAAAAGGCTGATGACTGCACAGGATCCAAGCCTCTGCTCGAGCACAGAATTAGATTAGTTAGGGACCGTTGGCTTTTTTCTGGTGCAGAGATGGGTAAACAAACATCTTCCTTGACTTCAGCTACTCACCTTTGTTATATGCACAGGGAGATTTAATTCTATCTGCTGTGTAAGGGAAGTGGCCACGTTCCCCATTCTGTGGCTTTATTGTTTCAGTATGTGACTGGCATTGGATTAGGCTGCCCAGAGGGGTGCTGGAGTCACCAGGTGTTGGAACATGTCCCAAAAAGAGCAACACAGCTGATGAAGGGTCTGGTGAGGAGCAGCTGGGGGAACTGGGGTTGTTTAGTCTGAAGAAGAGGAGGCTGAGGGGAGACCTCATTGCTCTCTACAGTTCCCTGAAAGGAGATTGGGGTGAGGTAGGTGTCATCTTCTTTTCCCTACTGTCAGGTGATGGAGAGGAAATAGTGTGAGGGGGAGGTTTAGGCTGGAAATTAGAAACAATTTGTTTCCTGCAAATGTGCTCAGACATTGGAACAGTCTGCTCAGGGAGGTGGTTGAGTCAATGTCCCTGAAGGTTTTCAAGAGACATGTAGACTTGGCACTGTGGAACATAGTTTCAGGCTCATGGTGCTGTTGGATTGATGATGGTTGGACTCAATGACCTTAGAGGTGACTTCCAACCAAAACAATTC
>CM066582.1:31052946-31150446 GCA_033816785.1 Picus viridis | reverse complement strand
GAGAGGAGAGGAGAGGAGAGGAGAGGGTTCGGAGAGGAGAGGTTCGGAGAGGAGAGGAGAGGTTCGGAGAGGAGAGGTTCGGAGAGGAGAGGAGAGGAGAGGAGAGGAGAGGAGAGGAGAGGAGAGGTTCGGAGAGGAGAGGAGAGAGGAGAGGAGAGGAGAGGTTCGGAGAGGAGAGGAGAGGAGAGAGAGGAGGAGAGGAGAGGAGAGGAGAGGAGAGGAGAGGAGAGGAGAGAGAGAGGAGAGGAGAGAGAGGAGAGGTTCGGAGAGGAGAGGAGAGGAGAGGAGAGGGAGAGGAGAGGAGAGGTTCGGAGAGGAGAGGAGAGGTTCGGAGAGGTTCGGAGAGGAGAGGAGAGGTTCGGAGAGGAGAGGAGAGGAGAGGAGAGGAGAGGAGAGGAGAGGAGAGGAGAGGAGAGGAGAGGAGAGGAGAGGAGAGGAGAGGAGAGGAGAGGAGAGGAGAGGAGAGGAGAGGAGAGGAGAGGAGAGAGAGAGGAGAGGAGAGGAGAGGAGAGGAGAGGAGAGGAGGGACTGAGGGGTGACCTTATTGCTCTCTACAACTACCTGAAGGGAGGTTGTGGACAGGTGGAGGTTGGTCTCTTCTCCCAGGCAGCCAGCACCAGAACAAGAGGACACAGTCTCAAGCTGCACCAGGGGAGGTTTAGGCTGGATGTTAGGAAGAAGTTCTATACAGAGAGAGTGATTGCCCATTGGAATGGACTGCCTGGGGAGGTGGTGGAGTCACCATCATTGGAGGTGTTCAGGAGGAGACTTGATGGGGTGCTTGGTGCCATGAGGTGGGTTGGATTGGTTGATAGGTTGGACGCAATGATCTTGAAGGTCTCTTCCAACCTGGTTTATTGTATTGTATTGTATTGTATTGTATTATATTGTATTGTATTGAATAGAATAGAATAGAATAGAATAGAATAGAATAGAATAGAATAGAATAGACCAGGTTGGAAGAGACTGTGAGATGGAAGTTAGTCTCTTCTCCCTAGTAACAAGGAATAGGATGAGGGAAAAGGTTTCAAGTTGCACCAAGGGTGGTTTATGTTGGCTATTAGCAAGAATTTCTTTCCTTCAAGAGTGTTCAGACATTGCAACAGGCTCCCCAGGGAGGTGGAGGAGAGATGATGGTGTCCAAGGAATGTGTGGATGTGGCACTTTGAGGTGTGGATTAGTAGTGATGGTGGCATTGGGTTGATGCTTGGACTAGATCCTAGAGGCCTTTTCCATCCGAAAAGAAAGAGTAACTGTGATTCTATGAAAAGAGAAATAAAAACATGTCAGAATATATTTTCACAAGCACTTACATTTAAATTGGTTGAAAATTCATTTAAGTAGATTGAAAGTTAATTTGGATATATAATAATACTCTCCAAAATGAAAGATGTCTGATATATTGCATGTAGAAGTGAAAATGAAGTACTGGATTTTTTTTTTTGGCAGAAAGAGCAGCCTTGAAATTTGCCTTCAGTAGCTGAGAAGTTATAACTTCCTTTTTTTTTTTTTAATTGAATTTAACACATGGATAAATAATACATTGGACTTGATAACATGAGAAGATCTAAATACTGATCAAGATTCTCAAGTGATGCTTATGGGAATGGGAGCAGAAATTAGAGAAGTCACCAGAATACCCTTATTTAAGACCAAGCTCAACATGAGCTCTCAATGTGCACTTGCAGCCCGGAAGGCCAATCAGATCCTGGGCTGCATCAGGAGAAGTGTGGCCAGCAGGTCAAGGGAGGTGATTCTCCCCCTCTACTCAGCTCTGGTGAGACCCCACCTGGAGTACTGCATCCAGTTCTGGAGCCCCTATTACAAGAGGGATATGGAGGTGCTGGAGCGTGTCCAGAGAAGGGCCACGAAGATGATCAGAGGGCTGGAGCACCTCTCCTATGAGGACAGACTGAAGGAGTTGGGGCTGTTCAGTCTGGAGAAGAGAAGGCTCCCAGGTGACCTAATTGTGGCCTTCCGGTATCTGAAGGGGGCCTACAAGAAGGCTGGGGAGGGACTTCTCAGGGTATCAGGTAGTGATAGGACTAGGGGGAACGGAATGAAGCTGGATGTGAGGAGGAAGTTCTTCAGCATGAGAGTGGCGAAGCCCTGGAATGGGTTATCCAGGGAGGTGGTAGAGGCCCCATCCCTGGAGGTGTTTAAGCCCAGGCTGGATGAGGCTCTGGCCAGCCTGATCTAGTGTGGGGTGTCCCTGGCCATGGCAGGAGGGTTGGAACTAGATGATCCTTGTGGTCCCTTCCAACCCTGACTGATACTATGATACTAAGCCAGAAGACACAGCAGCAAAGACTGGATAGTTTCTCTTCCAATTGCAGGAAAGAGTTAGGATCCATTTTTAAAACCCCAAGTCATAAAATGCTCTAAAAAATTACTATTTAAAGAAATAAAGGTTGTGATAAGAAGGTTTATTTGTTTAGTTCTATGGAGCTCTTGTAGCCAAAGTAGAGAGAGGAATTGTAGTGTAGATAGAACATTTGATGGTTCCTCAAATGTCAGAGGTTGTGTGATGTGGAGAACCATTGAACAGGAGAGTGTCTGGCATATCAATTTAAAAGCAAATAAAAATCACACAATCCTAGAATGGCAGGGGGAGGAAGGGACCTCCAGGGACCATGAAGCCTAACCTTGTTCCCAAAGCAGGATCACCTGGGGCAGGATGCACAGGAACGCAACCAGGTGGGTTTTGAAAGTCTCAGACAAGGAGACTCCACAACCTTTCTGAGCAGCCTCTTCCAGCGCTACATCACCCTCACCATAAAGAAATTTATCCTCATGTTGAGGTGGTACCTCCTGTGTGGTGCATCCATTGTTTCTTGTCCCATCACTGAGCCAGTCTCACTGAAAAGAGACTGGCACCCACCCCTCAGATATTTATAGACATTAACAAGAGCCCCTCTCAGCCTTCTCAGACTAAACAGGTTTCTCAGTCTTTCTCCATAGGAGAGATGTACAAGTCTTTCAATCATTCTTGTAGCTCTCTGTTGGACTCTCTAGTAGATCTCTGTCTCTGATGAACTGGGGAGCCCAAAACTAGACACAATATTCCAGGTGTGGTCTCACCAGGGCAGAGTAGGCAAGGAGGAGAACCTCCCTAGACCTGCTGGACAGCCCTTTTTTGATGCACCCCAGGATGTCATTTGCTCTCTTGGCCACAAGGGCACATAGCTGTCCAGTGGATAATATGCTGTGATGGAGGTGCAGTCCATCTTTCTTTGTGATAGCCTTACCAGCCTTATCTAAAGCAGCCTAGAAGGAGTGCTTTAGATTTTGGGAAGGGTTATAAAAGTCAGTGTAGATCAGGGGGAAATAAAATCCATTGTTCAAAAAAGTAAGCTATGTTCTGGCTGTTTCTATCCAGAAAGTATGTGAAGCTTTGAAGTGAGGGTGGGCAGAAGAAAAGACCATCTCCTCTTAGAAGAAAAGTGAAACCAAACAAAACAAGAAGGGGGAAAAAAAAAAAACCACCACCCAAACCATAAAACCAAAGACCCCAAACCCTCCACTCATGTTAAATGGAAGTGAAAAATTCACTTTCCTATTGTTCTTCATCTGTTTGGAACACTGATGCACTTCTTACTTGATATCTAGTGAAGATGGCAATAATATCTCTTCTACAGCCTGGAAACTGAGATCCCACTGTTAACTCCTTTTTTTCCCCCCTCCTTAGCCTGACAACAGTTCCTTACATAAAATTAAATAAAAGAATAATAATTGAAGAATAATATGACCTTTTGGGTTTGTGACCACTGGGATGCCAGAAGGTTTGGGAAACTGAATTAAATCCTGACAGTTTTCATCCTTGAATGGTACATCACAGATAAAAAAACTCAACAAAACAACAACAAAATAATCACAAACAAGCAAAAACCCCTCAAAACTTAGGGAAGTTTCTACATAGTTCAGAATCTGGCTTTTGGGTTTTAATAACTATAATATTTTGAGGCAGGGAAAGGCAGGTTATTGAATTAGAGTAGGTTTTCAAAAGAAATAAACCATATTACTGTATTTAGTAAACACTTTACATATTTTACATTAAAGAATCATAGAATTGTTTTGATTGGAAAAGACCTCTAATATCCAACCATCAACCTAACATCACCTTGACCATTAAGCCATGTCTTAAACTGCCATGTCCACAGGTTTCTTGAACACCTCCAAGGATGGTGACTCCACCACCTCCTTTGGCAGCCTGTTCCAATGCATCCCACTATTGAAGGAAATAAATTTTTCCTAATATCCAAACTGAACCTCTTCTGGTGCAGGCTGTGGCCACTTCCTCTCTTCCTATCATGTATTGCTAGAGAGAAGAGACCAACACCTCCCTGGCTCCAACCTCCTTTCAGGGAGCTGCAGAGAGCAATGTGGCCTTCTTTCAGCCTCCATTTCTACAGGCTGAAGAACCCAAGATCCTTCAACTGCTCCTCACCAGCCCTGTTCTCCAGACTGTGCATGAACTTTGTTGCCCTTCTCTGGATATGCTCCAGCACCTCAGTGCCCCAAACTGAACCCAAGGTGTGGCTTCACCAGTGCTGAGTCCAGGCAGACAGTCACATTTGTGGTCCTACTGGTCCCACCATGCCTCGCACACATCCTTCTCCTCTTCATTCAGAGTGTAGGACATACAGTAAACTCTTCCTTCCCTTCCTGTGTGTTTTTACCTCTTTAAGAATCCCTCTCTCTTTCTTGCTTTCATTTTTTTTCTAACCAGTGCCTTGCATCTTATTGGCTGCTGGGAGAAAGGCAAGTGTCAAGACCTGCTCCACTACAGGAGGGAGAGAACAAAGACCTCACAATTTCGTTTTTAACTTGTAGCACTATGAAGAAGCTCCTGGCTTTTAATTTCTGGGAATACTTTTCTAACTTCCCAGTGAGTATCTGCCATCACAAAGCTGCTACCATGTAGACAGCACTGCTGACTGCAGTCCTTGGTGAATCCCAGTCACTAATGTCTAGATGATCAGTTTAGAAAGCTCTTTGATGAGGGACATCAAAGCCAGAGTTGGCATGTCTTCTTTCTTCTCCAATTTTCTTTGTTTATACCTGATGCTTTTATTCTATCCACCTCCAACCCCAAAGGAGGAGCAGAAGGTGGTGTCTCATCTGCTCCCAATATAGCCAACCTTGTTCTTCTTTTCTCTTGACAGTCATTCTTCTTGCATATTGATTAGTGTGTCCTGCCTGCTTGCAGTTCCTTGTGTTCATCTTGGTCCTTGCCTTGCAATTTTTCTTTAATAATTTTCATGTGACTCACAAATCATAGAACTGTTTCAGTTGGAAAAGATCATCAAGTCTGACCATCATTCCAGAACCATCATTCCACTAGACATGTCCCAAAGTACCCCGCCCATGTGTTTCTTGAACCCCTGCTGAACATGAGCCAGCAGTGTGCCCAGGTGGCTAAGAAGGCCAGTGGCATCCTGGCCTGTATCAGGAACAGTGGGGCCAGCAGGAGCAGGGAAGTCATTGTGCCCCTGTACTCAGCACTGGTTAGGCCACACCTTCAGTAATGTGTCCAGTTCTGGGCCCCTCAATTTAAGAAGGACATTGAGACTCTTGAATGTGTCCAGAGAAGGGCAATGAGGCTGGGGAGAGGCTTCAAGCACAAGCCCTATGAGGACAGGCTGAGGGAGTTGGGGTTGTTTAGCCTGGAGGAGAGGAGGCTCAGGGGAGACCTTATTGCTGTCTACAATTACTTGAAGGGAGGTTGTAGCCAGGTGGAGGCTGGTCTCTTCTCCCAGGCAACCAGCACCAGGACAAGAGGATGCAGTCTCAAGCTGTGCCAGGGGAAGTTTTGGCTTGAGGTGAGGAGAAAGCTCTTTACAGAGAGAGTTGTTAGCCGTTGGAATGTGCTGCCCAGGGAGGTGGTGGAGTCACCATCCCTGGAAGTGTCCAAGAGGGCAATAGACATGGCACTTGGTGCCATGGTTTAGTAGTCATGAGGTGTTGGGTGACAGGTTGGACTTGATGATCTTTGAGGTCTTCTCCAACCTTATTGATTCTATGATTCAGGGACTGTGACTCCACCATCTCCCTGGGCAGCCTGTTCCAATACATGACCACTCTTGCAGGAAAGAAATTTTTCCTAATATCCAACCCAAACCTCCCCTGGCACAATTTCGGGCCATTTCCTCTGGTTCTGTTACTTGATACCAGAGAGAAGAGAACAAGTTCCACCTCACTCCTGCCTCCTTTCAGGGAGTTGCAGAGAGACAGAAGATCTCCCCTCAGCCTTCTCTTCTCCATACTAAACAACCCCAACTCCCTCAGCTGCTCGATGTTTTGGTGATTCAAATACATATCAACATTATTATAGTGTATAAGGGTAGGTCTCCTATTCTGACTCACTGTAGCACATGAGTTCACTCGAGAAATGAGACTGACTAATTAAAACTTTATTCCATGTAAAACTTGAAAAAATGAAGTTGCTGTTCAGCCTTTCATGTTATTTTCTGACAGTCAGCAGCCAACTTCAGAGCAGAGCTTGAACTGTCAAAATAATTTATATATATTAAATGTCAATGCAACTCAGGAAGAAGAGGAAAAAGTTTGCTTTCCATATGACATTTAGATGCCAGCGCTTGATTTAGATATGCAGAGGTAGCAAGACACGTTAGCTAAAAGTAGTTATGCAGCAGATTTCTAAACATGATGTCCCATTTATGTTCAAACTGATGTGGACTGAATCAATTAGGAGAAACAAGTGAGTTCCAAGAAGTGCTTTAAAAAGAAAAGCCGTGGAGTTGCTTAGTAACCTGATGTTAGACTTCATTTCCCACCATAACTGTAAAGCTGTCAGATGGGTAATGGGGAGCTCCCCAAGACAAATGGTACCTTGTGTGTTTTGCCAAAAATTGCTGTAGTAATACAAGACATTGTAGGTACAAGACACTGCAGGTAGAGGACATTGTAGGTGCAAGATATTAGAGTTACAAGACATTGTGGGTGCAAGACATTGCAGGTAGAGGACATTGTAGGTGCAAGATATTAGAGTTACAAGACATTGTGAGTGCAAGACATTGCAGATAGAGGACATTGTAGGTGCAAGACATTGCAGTTACAAGACACTGTGGGTACAAGACATTGCAGATAGAGGACATTGTAGGTGCAAGGTATTGTGGATGCAAGACATTGTGGGTAGAGGACATTGTAGGTGAAAGACATTGTAGTTACAAGACATTGTGGGTACAAGACATTGTAGGTAGAGGACATTGTAGGTGAAAGACATTGTAGTTATAAGACATTGTGGGTGAAAGATGTAGTTACAAGACATTGTGGGTAGAAGACATTGTACCTAACTCTTGGGAGTTATGCATATAGAACCACAGAATAGCTATGATTGGAAAAGACCTCTAAGATCACTGAGTCCAGCAATCTACCTAAGACCACCATAGTCAAACCAGTCAGAGATTCTGAAAGTGTTTGCTCCTTGTATGTGTAGATATAGAATTGGAATGGAAAGGAACTCTTAAGACCATCGAGACCAACCATCCACCTGACACCATAATGCCCACTGAACCATGTCCCAAAGTGCCATGCCCACATGTTTCTTGAACACCTTCAGGGATGGTGACTCCACCACCTCCCTGGGCAGCCTGTTTCAATACCTTACGTCTCTTGCAGGAATGAAATTTTTCCTGATATCTAACCTAAACCTCCCCTGGCAGAGTAATCCATGCCACAACACAGATGCCAAAGAACTTACTTTTAGTTGCACTTTACTATAACAGTTTCATCTTTCATCCTCCTGAAATGCTTAATTTTCTGAATCATCTCTCTTATGAGATTGTAGAGACTTCACTGGTCTCTACAACTCTCTGAAAGGAGGTTGGGGCCAAGTGGGAGTTTGTGTCTTCTCTCAAGGAACAAGTGATAGGACAAGAGGAAATGGACTCAAGTTGCAGCAGGGGAGTTTTAGGTTATACATTAGAAGAAATTTTTTGATTGAAAGTGTTGCCAAAGACTGGAATATGCTGCCCAGGGAAGTGTTTGGATCCCTATTCCTGGAGATCACCGAATCACCGAATCACTGAATCACCAAGGTTGGAAGAGACCTCAAAGATCATCAAGTCCAACCTGGCACCACAGACCTCATGACTACTAAACCATGGCACCAAGTGCAACGTCCAATCCACTCTTGAACACCTCCAGGGATGGTGACTCCACCACCTCCCTGGGCTGCCCATTCCAATGGCTAACAACTCTCTCAGTGAAGAACTTTTTCCTCACCTCCAGCCTAAACTTCCCTGGTGCAGCTTGTGACTGTGTCCTCTTGTTTGAAAGACACCAAGACACAGTGCTGAGGGATATGTTTGAGCTTCAGACTTGTTAGAGTTAGAGATGGTTGAGCTTGATGATCAGAAAGATCTGTTCCAACCAAAACCATTCTATGATTCAAGGATTTTCAGAGGTTACCCTCTTTTATAATTAATTCATTGGCTTCTGCAGATAGGAGTTAGTTTTTGGTAGGAGAGAGCCCAGTCTTCCTATCTCTGCACACTCTTCAGTGGGACCCAGGATAAATCATGCACTTCTGCAACAGCCTTGCACAGTTCAGTCAATGCAAGAGCTCATTTTTTTGTCTACTAGAGTGTCTGGCAGATTTGTATTTGTGAAATATTTGAAGTAAGTGAAGGAAATGGTGCTTAAAGTGTGGCAACTGTTTAATCAGTGAGTAATTTACTCTTAATGCATGAAGTATTTTTTATGGGCTCATTTATGATAATAGACGTTGAAGACTCAATCAATGTAAGCAATAGATTGATGATATATTTAGTCATAACATAATCCAGCATAAGTACTCTTATTTATTACTATTCACAGTTTAATTCTCTCTCTTTTTTTTTTTTTCCTTTCTTTTTTTCCCCCCTCCACACAATTTACAGCATGGAACTAAATTCATATAAAGTACTTCTCAGAATTCTTCCAACCAGCATTTATTCACATCTGTCTCTGCATATATTTACATTCAGATATTGGACTTCAAACCACAAGACTCTGCTCTAATTTGCATGATTCTGTTGATGAGAAAGGTGTCCATTTCCCTCTTATTTCACAGAAGCAATGAGATAAATCATTACCCAGGAGATGGATCCCTTCCTCTGGAACTTCTTTCTTTCTGTCAATATATTTGGATCTTTTTTTTTTGTTTTTGGGGCTTTTTTTGTTCCCTTCAGTTTATATATTTCTGATTTTTCCCCAGAAGCTGTTCATTCATAGTACTGTGTCCAGTTCTGGGCCCCTCAGTTTAGGAAAGAGGTTGAGTTGCTGGAACGTGTCCAGAGAAGGGCAACAAAGCTGGGGAGGGGCTTGGAGGGCAAGCCCTATGAGGAGAGGCTGAGGGAGCTGGGGTTGCTTAGCCTGGAGGAGGCTCAGGGGAGACCTTCTTGCTGTCTACAACTACCTGAAGGGAGGTTGTAGCCCGGTGGGGGCTGGTCTCTTCTCCCAGGCAACCAGCACCAGAACAAGAGGACATAGTCTCAAGCTCTACCAGGGGAGGTTCTTCCCAGAAAGAGTGATTGGCCATTGGAATGTGCTCCCCAGGGAGGTGGTAGAGTCACTACCATTGGAAGTGTTTAGGAAGAGACTGGATGGGGCACTTGGTGCCATGTTTTAGTTGATTAGATGGTGTTGGGTGATAGGTTGGACTCAATGATCTCAGAGGTCTTTTCCAACCTGGTTAATTCTATTCTATTCTATTCTATTCTATTCTATTCTATTCTATTCTATTCTATTCTTCTATTCTATTCTATTCTATTCTATTCTATTCTATTTTTCTGTTCTGTTCTGTTTCCCTTTCTCTTCCTTCAAATACCAAAGAAATAAATTGGATCTAGTAACAGAGGCAGATAAACTGTAGATCCTTGGATATATCATAAATATTATTCAACATTTTCAGACATCCAAATTTTCAGACCTTCAGGATCCTCAACTCTCAGAATTACCTAACTTGACCAAGTCTGGGGCTAAGCCATGTCCCACCGCACCACAACTCACAGAATCAGAGAATTACTATAATTGCAGAAGACTTTAAATCATCAAGTCCAACCATTATCTAACTCTACCAGGGCCACTACTACACTATATGCTTACACACCATATCTAGATGGATTCTACACACCTCCAAACACAGCAATTCAAATGCTTTCCTGGGTAGCCCATTACAGTGTTTGAAAACCCTTTTAGAGAAAAAAGTTTCTTTTTATATCTAATCTAAAACTACCCTGGCAGCTCAATCAACAGCTCAATTAAGTGAAAAGTTTACTGTTTTTTCTTTTCACAGAAGAGACTTCCTTTGGTTTGAAGAGACCTTAAAGAACTCTTTGACATCAAGTCAACCCAACACCACCATGGCCATTAAAACATGTCCCAAAGTGTCATATTCACACATTTCTTGAACACCTCCAGGGACAGTGACTTCACCTGCTCCCTGGACAGCCTGTTCCAAGCCCCTGACCACTCTTGCAGGACAGACATTCTTTTCAATATCCAACCTAACCCTACACTGGTTCATCTTGAGGCAGTTTCCTCTTGTCCTACTACTTGTTTCTAGGGAGAAGAGGTGAGGGAACACCCACCTCACTGCAAATTTCTTTTTTGTAACTGTAGAGAGTGAGAAGGTCTCCCTTCAGCTTCCTTTTCCCCAGTTCCTTCAGCTGCTCCTCGCCAGACTTGTTCTCCAGACCCTTCACCAGCATCATTGTCTTAATTTTCCTTTCTAACTATTTAGCTTCTATGTATAGATAAAATTATGTTGACTTCCTCTCTTCTTTTCTGACTTACTTATAAAAAGAGTCCTTTTTATCTTCTTCCAACCCCATAACTTGGGATGGCATTAGATTAAGCTGTGCTCTACTTCTAAACCATGCAGTCTCACATCAATCATGGTGATTTCATTGTGAATGTGCCAGTTTGTTCATATTTTAACCTCCCCCAAACAAGATTTGTTTGCTACTGACTGTTCCACAACACACTGTGTGAAAATGTCGCTCTGGCTCTCTAAGTAACTCCAACTTCTTGAAGGTCACTATGAGCAGAACTTTTCCTTTTTGATTTAAAATAGATTATTCTGTCTTTATCTCAAATCTGCTGTTACTAGAGGTTTCAGTGTGAGTGAAAATTGGAGAGTCCCAGTTTTCATTAATTTTCATTCTGGAAATGTCTTGAGGAGAATTATGAAACCATGAGTAGTAGCTTGAATAAGAGCATTAGTTTTGCATGCAGCAAGACAGTTGAGAAGTGAGTTGCTGCCAGCTGGAAAGAGCTACTTGAGTGTCTATCTAAAACTGGAAGATTTTGTTATACAGAGTAGTGGGGAAAAAAATCAAAAATTGAGGATAGCTGAAGGGTTTTTTTTTAGATTATGTGTAATTAAAGATAGTATATGAAACTACAGCCTCCTAGATTAGTGGCACTAGATATTGCCCTGGATTCAGCCCTGGAGAGGGCACACCTTGAGTACTGGGGTCAGTTTTGAGTCCCTTACCTAAAGAAAGAAATTCAGGTACTGGAGTGTGTCCAAAGAAAGGCAACAAAGCAGGTGAAGGATCTTGTGGGAAGCAACTGAGGGAAGTGGGTTTGTTTAGCCTGGAGAAGAGGTGGGTGACAGTCCATTAAGAGGAAGATAGACTACCAGATTCCAAAATTTTGGTTGCTTCTCTTTGTTCACATTATGGTTGGGGTTTTTGTTCGTTTGTTTGTTTTCCAGAGGAGGGGTGTGGGTTGGAAGGGACTTTCAATATCATCTAGTTCCAACCCACCTGCCATGTGCAGGACACCTGGTATATGGATATCTCTCATTGAGGTCCTTCACCTCCTACCAGACCAGCTTGCTCAAGGACCCATCCAACCTGGCTTTCAACACTTCCAGGTTTGCAGCCTCTGTAACTTATCTTGACAGTGCCTCACCATCCTCGTGGGGAAGAATTTCTCCCTCATGTCTCATCTCAATCCAGTTTCTTCCAGTTAGATGCCATTAGCCCTTGTCCTGTCACTCCATGCCTTTATCATAGTCACTCTCTAATGGAAGATTGAGTTTTACTTTGGGCTGCAGCTGAAGTTTTATCATCAGATGCCGCTGGGGCTGTTTACCCTGGAGAAGAGAAGGTTCCAGGGAGACTTCCCAGCATCCTCCTAGTACCTACAAAGGGCTATAAAAAAGTCTGGGAGGGTCTTTTGACATGGGCTTGTAGTGACAGGACGAGGGGAAATGAATTGAAGATGGATGATGGGAGATTTATAATGGAAATTAGGAAGAAATTTGGACAGTGAAGGTGGTGAGACACTGGAACAGATTGCCCAGAGAGATTGTGGATGCCCCCTCCTTGGAGGTGGCCTCGAGCAGCATGGTCTAGTGAAATCTGTCCCTGGGCATGGCAAGGAGAATTGGAACTAGGTGATCTTGAATATTGGTTCCAACCCTAACCAGTCAATGATTCTATCACCGTGCTTACTGCAGGGGGATTGGTTGAACTATATGACCTTTAAAAGCCCTTTCCAACTCAATGCATCCTATGATTCTATGACAAATAATGCAACTCAGAAATGATTGCTGGTAATTACAAGGAGATTATATAGGAGATAAATTAAAATAGAGGAGAAGAATTGTATCTGCTCTTAGGGTGTTGTGTTAGCTGGGTCTTATAGAGGGACATGTAATGAGTATTCACTGTCAACATTTCAAGTCATTATGGAAATGATTATAGATGAAGATATTTATTCAGTCCATGCCAGACTGAGGGAAGAGATTTCAGAAGGCAGGCCAGATGGTTAAATGGGTTTTGCTGCAGATCTGTGTTGACCTGTCCCCTATGCTCCAAAAGTCACCATCGTGTTTTTTGAGACACTGTGAAACCATCCATAACGTCATCTGGAGCTGGGCGTGCTGAAGGATTGTCACAGTTGGAGAACACTGTATTTTCACACCTAATTCTTGGGATTCTTCAGCTCCTCAGGAATTTCTTCATCTCTCTTGGGAATTTAGTGAGCTGAGGATGATTAGAAACTGACTATTTCATAAAGGTTTTATAAAGTACTGTAGGTTGACAACTTTGTGCGAAGCACTCAGCAGATTTTCACTGGCACCCATCTTGTTCTGACTTTCATTTTTGAAGAGACAGCTTAGGCTCAATGATCCTAAAGGTCATTTCCAACCAAACCCATCCTATGATTCTATGACTGTAGAATTTTGAATTTTATTCTCATAGAACTATAGATTTTTTTTTTCAGTTGGAACAGACATCTAAGAACATCAAGTCCAATCATCAACCTAACACCACCATGGCCACTGAACTACATCCCAAAGTGCCATATTCACGGATTTCTTGGACACCTCCAGGGACAGTGACTTCACCACCTCCCTGGGCAGCCTGTTCCTATGTCTGACCACACTTTCAATCAAAAAAAAAATCCTAATATCCAACCTAAACTTCCTCTGGCAACCTTAAGGATTCTACAATTCTGTGAGTCTATGAACTGTCCTGTTGCAAGAACTTTTTTGCTTTAGCATCTTTCTGATAGCACCCCTAAATATATGAAGAGTCTGTATCTGAAGTATTTGTAACACCACTGTCATCACTTTGGAAGTGAGCACTCCTTTGGCTTCTTTTTTTTTTTCTTGGTGCTGTTTTAAAATAATATCTTCATTTTTCATTCCTGTTTACATCATTGACCTCCACCCTCAAAGGCAATGAATACATAAAGACTGAGGTAGCAGGAAAGTGAACCAGCACTTGACTTGTGCTGCCAGCTCCCAGTATAAAGGTTTATTTACAAGGAGACTGACCAGGATTACTCAATTTCCTGCTTCATCGAGGATCAGACCATCTTAGTCAGTTCCCTTGGCTCTGTGTTTAAGGAGCTTAATGAAGAGGGAAATTAATTCTCAGTGGCAACTACCTGTAGCTACTGACTTACTCATGCTGCCAGTCCTCCCCGGTCCCTATCTGACTGTGAGAACATTTGGCACTCATCCAAATCCCATTTCCTGAGCACTTCAGGATCACAGAATCATAGAATTGTTTTGGTGGGAAAAGAACTCTGAGATCATTAAATCCAACCTAACACCACCATGGTCACTAAACCATGTCCCCAGGTGCAATGTCCACATATTCCTTGAACATTTCCAGGGACTTCACCACCTCCCTGGGCAACCTGTTCCAATACCTGATCACTCCTGTGGAAAGAAAGAACTTTTTCCCGACATCCAACCTAAGTGACCCTTGGCACAATTTCGGGCCAATTCTTCATGATACTTGCGCTTGTGTTACATTAATGGTGCCTAGAATAAGGAATCTACAAATAATTATGCCCTTTTTTTGGCATTAGGATTATTTCCTTGGAGTTCCTCTGGCCAACAGGTCCAGTCACTGACCATACTGTCCTCTTCTGCATGGTACTGGTTCTCTGGAGAGCATCCAGAGCAGAGCAGGGCAGTGAAGCTGGTGAAGAATCTGGAGAACAGGTCTGATGAGGAACAGCTGAGGGATGGGAGTTGTTTAGTCTGGAGAGAAAGAGGCTGAGGGGAGACCTTATTGCTATCTGCAACTCCTGAAAGTAGGTTGGACCCATGTGGGTGTTGGACACTTCTCCCTAGTATCAGGTGATAGAATGAGAGGAAATGGCCTGAAATTGTGCCAGGAGAGGTTTGGGTTGGATATTAGGAGAAGTTCCTCCACTGCTGTTGTGGCCAGGCATTGGAAAAGGCTGCTCAGGCAGGTGGTGGGGTCACTGTCGCTGGAGGTGTTCAAAAAAGATGTAGACAGAGCACTTTGGCACATGATTTAGTGGGCATAGTGGGGTTGGACTCAATCCTAAAGGTCTTTTCCAAACTCAGTGATCCCATGACTGTCAGCTATTGCTGGTACCTGGATGCTAGCAAAACATGGAGTTGAGAATGGGCTTGATTATCTTAGAGGTATTTTCAAACCAAACCAATTCCATAATCCAGTTTTATAGAAAACTAAATAAGATGCCCAGGTAGGTTGTAGATACCCACTTTCTGGAGGTGTTCAAGGCCAGGCTGGATGAGGCGTTGAGAAACCTGATCTAGTATAAGGTGTCCCTGGCCATGGCAGGCAGGGGTTGGAACTAGGTGATCTTGAAAGTCCCCTCCATCCTATGAATCTATGAATTATGACATGCTTACTATTAAGAAGTTGGGATGGAGCCATACCATTCTGTGCTTCCATGATAGCACAGCTATTCAGAGAATCATAGAATCAATAAGGTTAGAAAAGACCTCAGAGATCATCAAGTCCAACCTGTCACCCAACACCTCATAACTAACTAAACCATGGCTTCAAGTGCCATGTCCAATCCCCTCTTGAACACTTCCAGGGATGGTGACTCCATCAGCTCCCTGGGCAGCACATACCAATGGCAAATTACTTCTTCTGTGAAGAACTTTCTCCTCATGTCTAGCCTAAACTTCCCCTGGCACAGCTTGAGACTGCATCCTCTTGTCCTGGTGCTGGTTGCCTGGGAGAAGAGACCAACCCCCACCTGGCTACAACCTCCCTTCAGGTAGTTGTAGAGAGCAAGAAGGTCTCCCCTGAGCCTCCTCTTCTCCAGGCTAAACAACCCCAGCTCCCTCAGCCTCTCCTCATAGGGCTTGTGCTCGAGACCTATTATGACAGAGCTGAAAGAATCAGTGATCTATCTTCCTGTTTCCAGAAACTCCTCTACAAATATCAAGTATATTGTAGAATACTTTGAAAAAAATAAATGCAGAAACAACAGAACAAGGAATGAATAATTCTACCATTAGCATCAATGTCACTACTCAGTGGAGAATCAACACCCACTTCTTTATATATAGCATGAGTAAGAACAGACATGGCATATTTGTATTTTCATATTAATGAAAGCCAGGAAAAAAACCCCCACAAAACAGAAATATATGCAGAAGCTACCACGACTTGGAAGAGAAAACCCCAGATTTTAATCTTAACATTGTCATTTAATTTATTTTGTCTAAATGCTTGAAAAATATTTTTCAGCCCAAATACTCTTAAAGCAATTCTGTCATCCATTTCCCCTCCAACCTGGAAATAAATAGCTCTGAGAAGTCAGGAGAAGAGAAAATCCCTTTACAGCAGGGTAAGAGTCCTGTCTATAAGTCAGTTTCAGCTATGGTCATGATATCCTATAAGTTCATGTGTTTCAGTTGTAGTAATTTAGTAATGGTGGGATTGTGAGCTCTAAGTGAGTAGTTGGATGTGTTTTCACAGGTAGAGGTGCTCCAGCTCTCTGATCGTCTTCATGGCTCTCCTCTGGACCCATTCTAGCAGGTCCATGCCCTTCTTGTGGGGAGGGCCCCAGAGATGGACACGGTACTCCAGCTGAGGTATCAGCAGGCAGAAGTCATAGAATCATAGAATCATAGAATCAATAAGGTTGGAAAAGACCTCAAAGATCATCAAGTCTAACCTGTCACGCAAGACCTCATGACTATTAAGCCATGGCACCAAGTGCTATGTCCAGTCCCCGTTGAACACCTCCAGGGATGGTGACTCCACCACCTCCTTGAGCAGCACATTCCAGGGGAGAACGACTCTCTCTGTGAAGAACTTTCTCCTCATCTCGAGCCTAAACTTCCCCTGGTGCAGCTTGAGACTGTGTCCTCTTGTTCTGGTGCTTGTTGCCTGGGAGAAGAGACCAACCCCCTTCAGAGATACAACCTCCCTTCAGGTAGTTGTAGACAGCAATAAGGTCTCCCCTGAGCCACCTCTTTTCCAGGATAAACAACCCCAGCCTCAAGAGTTTGATTGTAAGACTGTTTCTATGAATTCAAATGGATGGCTTTGCTTATATACATCTGATTATCTATCTATCTATCTATCTATCTATCTATCTATCTATCTATCTATCTATCTATCTATCTATCTATCTTCTTATATTTGCTTATATGCTCATATGGCTATGAATATATACATATATATGTTCATTTTGTCTTTGCTTCTGAGGAGCTGTAATTAACTTTTTAATAGGAATAATTTTAATTAACTTCTTTTACTTTTTCCCCACACTATTTTTAACAGTCAATGGAATGTGCCAGAGAAGGTTCTGTAGAATAAGACAGAGAAGGTGAAACAATGGAGCAAAACAGATTGTAAAATCCATTCCTCCACACTGTGAAGTCCTCGTGATGACAGATTGCTGTCATCATTAGAGTTTCTGAGCTCTGTTATTTGCCAGAACGATTACACAGCTCTGAAAAATTTAAGCTGGAAATATTTCAACACAGAATATTTGAGGAAGCCACACACTCCACAACAACAGCAACAAAAAGTATATTTGTGTGGATATTAGAGTATGCAAAACATCTCAGGCTCCAGAGCTCCATTCTCAGCTGTGCTGATCTGCCAGTTTTCTTCAGCTCCAATTGAATCAGGAACAATCCTACCTTTGGCAAACTTGATTCAGATACAACTTGTAATGAGAATCATGCATCCCCATCCTGCTCAGCACCAGCTCTCCCTTTTCAATTTTCTCACCACCCACTTCATCTCTTACTTTCAGATGGCCTTCTGCTAACTTCCCTACTGTGCATGGCTAAATCCTACAAAGAAGTGAATTATTTTTAACCTGTTGGCCACACGTTTGCACCCTGCTTTCTGGTGGCTCTGCGATGGTTTCAAGGTGGTCACCTTTGTAAAGCTCAAAACCCCCCCAAACACGAGGATCACTGCGTGTTTCTAATGGTTGCTCGACTCTACTGATCTCTTCAGTTTTCTTCCTTTTGATTTCCTCCTTCCTTCACACCATCTGCTTCAAATGTTTAAGTAATTTTTCATATGTTTTAATTAGGATTGCATTTAGAACCATAGAATTGTTTCAGTTGGAAAAGACCTCTAAGACGATTGAATCCAACCATCAACCCAACACCACCATGGCCATTGAACCATGTCCTCAAGTGCCATGTACACTCCTTTCTTAATCACCTCCATGGATGGTGACCTCACCATCACCCTGGGCAGCCTTTTCCAATGCCTGACGACTCTTGCAGGAAACGATTTTTCCTGAGATCTAAACTAAACCTCCCCAGCACAATTTCAGGCAATTTCCTCTCATTGTATCACCTGATACCAGGGGGAGAAGAGACCAACACGCACCTCACTTAAACCTCCTTTCAGAGAGCTGTAGAAAGCAATGAGGTCTGCCCTCAACCTTTTCTTCTCCAGACTGAACAAGCCCAGTTCATAGAGCTGCTCCTCACCAGAGCTGTTGTGCTGCCCCTTCACCAGCTTTGTTGCAGCTCAATATTCCTCTTTCAGTGAGGGGCACAAAACTCAACCCAGGACTGCAGGATTGGCCTCACCAGTGATGAGTCCAGGGGGAGAATAACTTCCCTTGTCCTGCTAGCTAGACTATTGCTAGTCCACAATGCTATTGGCCTTCTTGGCCACTGGGCCAGCTCTCAAGGTTTGAGAGTTGGACTTCATAGTATCATAGTATCAGTCAGGATTGGAAGGGACCACAAGGATCATCTAGTTCCAACCCCCCTGCCATGGGCAGGGACACCCCACACTAGATCAGGCTGGCCAAAGCCTCATCCAGCCTGGGCTTAAACACCTCCAGGGATGGGGCCTGTACCACCTCCCTGGATAACCCATTCTGGGTTTCACCACTCTCATGGGGAAGAGTCCAGCCTGAACCTCCCCACCTCCAGCTTCATTCCATTCCCCCTAGTCCTATCCCTACCTGATAGCCTGAGAAGTCCCTCCCCAGCCTTCTTGTAGGCCCCCTTCAGATACTGGAAGGCCACAATGAGGTCACCTCGGAGCCTTCTCTTCTCCAGACTGAACAGTCCCAACTCCTTCAGTTTGTCATCGTAGGAGAGGTGCTCCAGCCCTCTGATCATCCTCGTGGCCCTTCTCTGGGCACGTTCCATCATTGATGATGACTTGATGATCTTACAGGTCTTTTCCAATCACAATTCTATGATTATTCCTATCTTCATAGCTTATGCTGATCCACAAAAATAATTGATTTTTTCATCCTTTTCTCCTTTAATGTAGCAGTTTCTTAAACTTAAGTTAGCTACTGAGCTGGGTTTTCATATTTGGGTGTATGTGACTAATGCCACTAGAAGTGTTTTTCTCTCATCTAAATTTGAATGAGGCAAGCTGAAATGTTTTAACTTCATCTGTGCTCTACATCACTCATGGGAAGAAATGGACATTCAGAGAGAAGCTGACCTACTTCAATGTATTTCCTTGGGCTGGATAGAAAAGTTACATCTGGATTTAATCAGGTAGATCTTAGCTTGGTGCCTTAGATAAATAAAATGAACCCTGATGAAAAGGGAGAAAATTATATCTGTGAAATTGATTTTATTTTAATTGAAGTTTATGGATATATTTTGTTCATAAAAAATCAATGAAAAACACAAAACCTGGTCCTCTTCCTGCTAAAAACATCTTTAGATTGTAATTCTGAATTTTCAGTTGATTAGTATGATTACAGTAAATTTGTGTCCAAGTCCATTTAGCAGCCTGTACCAAAAAATAATTTTGGTAAAAAGAATCCTTCAGTAACAGTAGAAGAATATGAATAAATCAGGGGGTCAAAGGTTACCTTGCAGATGAATTAAATGTGAAGGAATCTTGAAATAAAACATCACCAAAATAAACATAAAAAGCTATTCCTCAAGGTGTTAGTGCATCTGACTGTGCTTAGACATTAAATGTTCTGGGTTTCTCTAGTCTGGAGAGTAGGCAGGGGGAATCATAGAATCAACAAGGTTAGAAAAGACCTCAGAGATCATCACGTCCAAGCTGTCACCAGAGATCTCATGACTACTAGACCATGGCACCAAGTGCCATGTCCAATCCCCTCTTGAGCACCTCCAGGGACAGCGACTCCACCACCTCCCTGGGCAGCACTTTCCAATGGCTAACAACTCTCTCTGTGAAGAACTTTCTCCTCACCTCCAGCCTAAACTTCCCCTGGCACAGCTTGAGACTGTGTCCTCTTGTTCTGGTGCTGGTTGCCTGGGAGAAAAGATCAACCCCCACCTGGCTACAACCTCCCTTCAGGTAGTTGTAGAGAGCAATAAGGTCTCCCCTGAGCCTCCTCTTCTCCAGGCTAAACAACCCCAGTTCCCTCAGCCTCTCCTCATAGGGCTTGTGCTCAAGGCCTCTCCCCAGCCTCTTTGCCCTTCTCTGGACACGTTCAAGTGTCTCAATGTCCTTCTTAAACTGAGGGGCCCAGAACTGGACACAGGACTCAAAGTGTGGCCTACCCAGTGCTGAGTACAGGGGCACAATGACTTCCCTGCTCCTGCTGGCCACACTACTCTTGATGCAGGACAGAATGTCATTTGCCTTCTTAGCCACCTGGGCACACTGCTGGCTCATGTTCAGCCATCTGTCAATCAGTACCCTGAGGGTCCCTTTCTGTTTGGCTCCGTTTCAGCCACTCCGACCCCAGCCCGCAGCACTGCATGGGGTTGTTATGGCCAAAGTGCAGCATCCAGAACAACTTCTCTACCACTAAAATTGGTATCTTGTCTTCAAGAAAGTTGAATTCTTCTTCTGTCTTTTCTGAAATGCTCAGAGAGCTGCTGTTAAGAATACAAGCACAGCTGTCCAAGGGGCAGTCATTTCTCTGAAAGTATCTTGACTGGGTTCCAACCAGCCCCTTCTTTCTCTCTTTTGTTAGTAAACTAGTCAGGCCCTCTAAGTAGTTTAATTCATGTGGCTTAACCTCATCATCAGTTTCAAAAAAAATTCTGATCTTCATAGGCAACTTACTGTAAGATTAATCTAATCTACAGTCATAGAATTGTTTGGGTTGAAGAAGACCTCTAAGATCATCAAGTCCAACCATCAGCTGAACAGCACCATGTCTATTAAACCATGTCCCAAAGTGCATGTCTGCATGTTTTTTGAACACCTCCACACACAGTGAGTCTACTACCTGCCTGGGCAGGCTGTTCCAATGCCCTACAATCATTAGTAATAAAAAACTATCAACCCCCAATGAAACATTTTGATCAAAGAATATATGTCCAGGATGCACCATAGGCTTGTTACCACATCAGACTTAAGTTCAATTAACAAACAAATAATCATGGATGAGCAACAGAAGGGAGGTTTTGCAATGTGAGCAGTAATGAGTTACTGTTGAGACAGTTATAGATTTTTTTTTCCCCCTCTGCAGCAATTTCCAAAGGGTAAGTTCCATTTGAATGAAAACTATAGCAAACTTTCTTGGTTAATGAGATTCCATGTTAATCCCCCATGCTGCAAATCAATTATTTAAAGCCTTTCACAGCTAATGGATCATACAGCACTTTCTGATTCATGCCAACAAGCCAGTTTTAATGCAGTGAAGAAATCAACAGCCTTAACCACTGTGTTTTAATAATACTTTTGCTGTGGTTAAAGAGGAGACACCACAAAACATTTTAAAATACAATTTATAGAATCATAGATTCATAGAATAGTTTGGGTTAGAAAGGACCTTCAACATCATCTAGTTCCAACCTCTGTGCCATGACCAGGGACACCCTCCACTAGACCAGCTCACTCAAGGCCTCATCCAATCTTACTTTGAACACTTGCAGCCTTGGAGCCTCCACAACTTCTCTGGGCAGCCTGGTCCAGTGCTTCACTGCCCTCGTGGAGAAGAATTGCTCCCCAGGGAGGTGGTTGAATCCCCATTCCTGCAGGAGTTTCAAAGAAGCAGAGATGTGGTGCTGAGGGACATGGTTTAGCAACAGACTTTGTAGAGTTAGAGAATGGTTGGACTTGATGACCTTAAAGGTATTTTTTCCCAACCAAAATGATTCTGGTCCAGCTCTGGGACCCTCAGTTTAAGAAAGATGTTGAGTTGCTGGAACGTGTCTGGAGAAAGGCAACAAGGCTGGTGAGGGGTTTGGAGCACAAGCCCCATGAGGAGAGGCTGAGGGAGCTGGGGTTGCTTAGCCTGGAGAAGAGGAGGCTCAGGAAAGACCTTATTGCCATCTATAACTACCTGAAGAGAGATTATAGCCAGGTGGGGACTGGTCACTTCTCCCAGACAACCTGTAACAGGACAAGAGGATGCAGTCTCAAGCTGTGCCAGGGGAGGTTTAGGCTGGATGTTAGGAAGAAGTTCTTCACAGAAAGAGAGACTGGCCATTGGAATGTGCTGCCCAGGGAGGTGGTGGAGTCACCACCATCGGAAGTGTTTACAAAGAGACTGGATGAGGCACTTAGATTAGATTAGATGGTGTTGGGTGATAGGTTAGACTTAATGATCTCAAAGGTCTTTTCCAACCTGGTTAATTCTGTATTCTGTATTCCATGATTCTGTAAACCAACAAAGCAAATAGAGCAGGCAGGAAGAGCTGAGTTTCACTGTTGTATTTAGGACTGGGTATATTGCAAAGCAAACATTGTGCTCCTCATTTTTTTTTCTTTTTCTTTTTTTTTTTTTTTTTTCTTTTTCTTTTTCTTTTTCTTTTTCTTTTTCTTTTTTTTTTTTCTTTTTCTTTTTCTTTTTCTTTTTCTTTTTCTTTTTCTTTTTCTTTTTCTTTTTCTTTTTCTTTTTCTTTTTCTTTTTCTTTTTCTTTTTCTTTTTCTTTTTCTTTTTCTTTTTCTTTTTTTTTCTTTTTTTTTTCTTTTTCTTTTTCTTTTGTTTTTTTTTTTTTTCATCTAAATAAACCTGACTGCTCCTTAGAGATCATGTTTTCTCCTGATCATGCTGTTTGTGATGTCTTCTGTGAAAGATTTCTTTTGGCAGAAGGCCAAGTGGACTTTTTTTTTCCCCAACAGATTACAAATGTACTCGAGTCATTGGTGTAACTGGGGATTTTACTTAGATTGCATTATCTACTGCTATGGATGACATGGAAATATTTTCATTAGTCCTGGAAATGGCAGAGAAATTAAAGTGTCCTTTCTGCTCTATCTAATTACTTAGCATGCCAGAATCTAGGGGGAGAAAATATATTGTAGAAACATGCTGAGACAGGCATATATAAGATCTAATGCTGTCTGGCTTTAAGATGCAAGCTGCTCTCCTGGATTTTCTTTTCCTCAGAGATTTGAGATCTTCTGCCAGATTCCTCATAGTTTTCAGTGGTTTGTGCAGATACTGTCTTCCTTGGGAGGAAAAGATGAAGAATCATAGTTTGGGTTGGAAGGGAACTTTGCAGTTTCTCCTGCAAATTGGTTCTGCCTTAGAAAAGGGGATGGAGATGATTTCCATCCTATACTTGATTAGAATTATTCAGTCACAGAATGGCTTGAGTTGGAAGGGACCTTGAAGATCATCTAGTTCCCACCTCACTGCCATTGGCAGGGACACCATCCACTAGACCAGCTTGCTCAAGGCCTTTTCCAACCTGGCCTTGAAGACCTCCAGGTAGGAAGCACCATCCTCACTGTAAAGACAGACAAGGCAACATTCCAGGTCTCTGCAGTCCACATCTGAGACCTGTAGCTGTTGGTGCATCAACCTTTTGTGATTTTTAAGTATAATGATGAGCAACCAACTCTCCCAGTGCTTGATGCCTACATTCCATTTCATACTTTCTTATCCCATATTTCATCAGGAATTTCTGCTTTTCTTGTTCCTGATGCTGTTGAGGGTTTAAACTTCACGTCTCCAAAGAAAGCCTAAGCAAAGACACAACCATCTCAGGAAGAGAAAGGAAATATTCATCCCTGGAGGTGTTCAAGAGGGGATTGGACATGGCACTTGGTGCCATGGTTTAGTAGTCATAGAATCATAGAATCATAGAATCAGTCAGGATTGGAAGGGACCACAAGGATCATCTAGTTCCAACCCCCCTGCCATGGGCAGGGACACCCCACACTAGGTCAGGCTGGCCAGAGCCTCGTCCAGCCTGGTCTTAAACACCTCCAGGGACGGGGCCTCAACCACCTCCCTGGATAACCCATTCCAGGGCTTCACCACTCTCATGCTGAAGAACTTCTTCCTCACATCCAGCTTCATTCCGTTCCCCCTAGTCCTATCACTACCTGATAGCCTGAGAAGTCCCTCCCCAGCCTTCCTGTAGGCCCCCTTCAGATACTGGAAGGTCACAATGAGGTCACCTGGGAGCCTTCTCTTCTCCAGACTGAACAGCCCCAACTCCTTCAGTCTGTCCTCATAGGAGAGGTGCTCCAGCCCTCTGATCATCCTCGTGGCCCTTCTCTGGACACGCTCCAGCACCTCCATATCCCTCTTGTAATAGGGGCTCCAGAACTGGAGGCAGTACTCCAGGTGGGGTCTCACCAGAGCTGAGTAGAGGGGAAGAAGCATCTCCCTTGACCTGCTGGCCATGAGGTCTTGGATGATAGGTTGGACTTGATGACGTTTGAGGTCTTTTCCAACCTTATTGATTCTATGACTCTATGATTTCTATAATTCTATACAGGACAGAATGCTGTTTGCCTTCTTGGACACCAGATTTCCATATGCAAATGGTTTTAATGCCATTTTCCTCAACATTTACGTCTGATGAGACTTCAGATGAAGGAGTGAAGTGAGCTAAGATGGCTTCATTTATTTATTTGGAATTAGGTCTGTGTGAGTCAGGAGGAAGATGAGAGCTGTAAATAGTGGAGTTGTTTACACACTCTCGTGGTGCTTTTCAGTAATTAAGTCCTGCACAGATACTAACAGATATGCTCCACAAATTATTTACCTCCAGAAGGTTTTGTTCTCCTCCTTTTTAGAGGAGCTGAAACCAATTAGCCTGTTTTGGCTCTAAATAGCTTTGAAATGTCAAGTGGCATTTATTTGAGATTGCCCTGCAATATAAATATTGCCTGCCAGCTGTAAAAAAAAAAAAATAATGTTGAGTTTTGGTGAAAGTTACTCATGAGTCAGCTATTGCAGAGCCACCATCCCTGGAGAGGTTAAAACCACATGTAGACATGACACTCTGGGACATGGTTTAGTGGGAATGGTGCTGTTGGGTTGATGGCTGGACTGGATAATCTTAGAGGTCTTTTCCAACCTTAATGACTCTATAATTTTAATTCCACTGCTGAGGCTTGGGTTCTGACTTTGCTCCATCCTACCAGCAGAGGAGATACTTGCAAGACAAGCATGGTATGGCCCAACCAAATATCACAGTATCACAGTATCACCAAGGTTGGAAGAGACCTCAAAGATCATCAAGTCCAACCTGTCACCACAGACCTCATGACTACTAAACCATGGCACCAAGTGCCACGTCCAATCCCTTCTTGAACACCTCCAGGGATGGTGACTCCACCACCTCCCTGGGCAGCCCATTCTAATGGCGAACGACTCTCTCAGTGAAGAACTTTCTCCTCACCTCGAGCCTAAACTTCCCCTGGCACAGCTTGAGACTCTGTCCTCTTGTTCTGGTGCTGGTCACTAGAGAGAAGAGACCAACCCCTTCCTGGCCACAACCACCCTTCAGGTAGTTGTAGAGAGCAATGAGGTCTCCCCTGAGCCTCCTCCTCTCCAGGCTAAACAATCCCAGCCTCAGCCTCTCCTCATATTTAGGAACCCTCTCTTCACTTGAAAGTCAAATATATTCTGAAGAATTGGTGATTTCATTTTGACTTAACCTGGAGAAGAAAAGGCTCTGGAAAGACCTTCTACTGGTCTTTGAGAACCTACAAGAAGGGTGAGGAGGGACTTTTTACAAGGGCTTGTAGTGACAGGACAAGGGGGAATGGCTTTGAGCTGGAAGAGGAGAGATATAGACTGGAGATTAGGAAGAAATTGTTTTCAGTAAGGGTTGATGACACATTGGAATAGGTTGCCCAGGGAGGTTGTGGAGGCTTCAGGCCTGGGAGTGTTCAAGGTCAGGTTGGATGAGGCCTTGAGCAAACTGGTATTGGGAGGTGCCCCTGCCCCTGACAAGCAGTTTGGAACTAGAAGGTCTTAAAGGTCCCTTCCAACCTAAACCATTCCATGATTCTATGATTCCATGATTTTATACTGCTTGCCTAAGAAGCCTTGAATATCCAAACTAATACTAGATGAGAAAAAAGAATTGTCAGCTAAAAAATAAAGAGTTTTTTTGGTTTCACCTATCTGGATGCTTGCAGCATCTCTATCAGAGCAGGGCACCTCTTGATTTCAAGAACAACAGACAAAGAGAATCATACAATTATTTAGATTGGAAAAGACCTTTAAGATGAATGAATCCAACTGTAGATTGAAGGACAATTCACTGTATCATGAATATTAAAGACTGTGAGAAAAGAAGTCTAAGAGCCTTCTGGCTCTCTACAGCTCCCTGATAGAAGGCAGGAGCCAGGTGGATGTTGGTCTCTTCTCCCCAGTAACATGTAATAGGAGGAGAGGAAATGACCTCAAGTTGCTTAAGGGGATGTTTAGGTTGGCTCTTAGAAGAAACTTCTTGACTGAAAGACTGGAACAAACTGCTCAGAGAGGTGTTCGAATCTCCACCCCTGGAAGTGTTTCAAAGAGGCAGAGATGTGGTGCTGAGGGACATGGTCTAGCACCACACTTGGTAGAGTTAGATAATGGTTAGACTTGATCTTAAAGGTCTTTTCCAACCCAAACCATTCTATGATTCTAAGATGTTGCTAGGAGAGGCTGGATTTACCTGAATCTAAAACCTAAACCAAAGCCAGCCATTTTCCTCAAAATCCAGCTATGAAATGAAAACTTCACCATTCACTTTGAACTGGACTTTTGATCCTTTAGCTACTGAGCAGCCTCATTGCTTGCTACTCCTCTTATCAGCACGATGGATATATATTTGACAGTCATATTTAATTCATGACACAGAGCAGATTGCAAGTGGCTAATGACAAGGAAATAATCATTCTTTGACTGCATCCATGCAGTTAGGTTTTATGAAGCTGCTTGCATTTTGGACAATCCCAGAAGGAAAAAAGGCTAGTTGGAACTTTTCTGGTGATACAAATGACTTAATTCCAGAGAAACAGTCAAACTTTCTGCCCATTACCAGCTAAGAAGTTATAATCTGTAACATGCCCAAGACAGACAGGCATTAAAAAAAAAATAAACTTAATTTGCCTAAAAAAGCTTGCATCACATCAAAAGCCTACTGGAAACTCCATACCTGTTTAACCAAGCTCAAAGCCAGAGCCGCTGAGCCACAAGCCTTGTTTCAAGGGAGAGAGACATCACTTTGTTCACCAGTGGTGTCCTCCAGGGATCAGTGCTGGGCCCCACGCTCTTTCATATCTTTATTGATGATCTGGATGAGGGCATTGAGTCCATCATCAGTAAGTCTGCAGACAACACCAAGCTGGGGGAAGGTGTTGATTTATTCGAGGGCAGGAGAGCTCTGCAGAGGGACCTTGACAGCCTGGACAGATGGGCAGAATCCAAGGGCATGAGATTTAACACATCCAGGGGATGGGGTTGGAGTGGCTGGAGAGCTGCCAAACAGAAAGGGACCTGGGGGTACTGATTCACAGCTGGTTGAACATGAGCCAGCAGTGTGCCCAGGTGGCATCCTGGCCTGTATCAAGCACAGTGTGGCCAGCAGGAGAAGGGAAGCACCAGAACAAGAGGACACAGTCTCAAGCTGCACCAGGGGAGGCTTAGGCTGGATGTTAGGAAGAAGTTCTTCATAGAAAGAGAGATTGGCCACTGGAATGGGCTGCCCAGGGAGGTGGTGGAGTCACCATCACTGGAGGTGTTTAGGAAGAGACTGGATGGGGTGCTTAGTGCCATGGTTTAGTTGATTAGATGGTGTTGGATCATGGGTTGTACTCGATGATCTTGAAGGTCTCTTCCAACCTGGTCCTATCTTATTCTATTCTATTCTATTCTATTCTATTCTATTCTATTCTATTCTATTCTATTCTATTCTATTCTCAACCAAACCAAATCAAACTAAACCAAACCAGACTAAACCAGACCAGAACCAACCAAGAAAACCCACGCCACTCAATAAAAGAAACTAATGAAAAAAAAACCACACAACAAAACACCACAGAAACAAACAAAAAAAATCATTTTCTTCCTTCCTTTCTTCCTTCATCTAAATTCTCAGCAGAAAGCCTCACTAATCTTTTGTTTGTTTATGAACAGAAATTCAGGGAACTCGCTTCTGATCCTAAAGCTGCTGGCTGCTCCAGCTCATTGGGCAGAATCATTTGCATGTCTCTGGGGGTCTTTCATTGTGCAGTGTAAGTAAGGAAGCAGTGACTCTTGATTTAAATAATAAATTTTAATCTTTTGCAGTGTAATTTAGATATTTCCCAAAGTAATGCTGTGTCTCACTAGGTATGACAAGCTCTCACCAGCTTTATGCTTGTTGTTTTTTAAGCAACTATGTAACTTAATATACATTTATGCAGATACTTCTGAACTACTTCTTGTTGGCAGGTAAGGAGTCCATATCTCAGTTATACCCCAATGATGGCTCACTTTTGCTTATTATTTTTGACACTTTCATTAAACAGGAAATTGGAATTCAACCATGAAGAGGAAAAAGAGGAGCTTGATAAATAAACTGTATTTCAGACACATTAGGAAAAGGAAAGATAAACCTAAACTCAGTTTGCACTGCAAATTGTTTGATTTAGAGTAAAAGGCAGGTAGGTTAGTCAATTTATAAAAATATGTGCAATTTTCCTGGCCTTTTGGGTCTCTTCTTATGACACTTACATGCAACTCATCTATTAGAAAAATGTTTCCTAATTCTCAGTGATCCTTTGTGACCATCGCCTGCCATTAAGGGAATAAATTGAGATGAAAGAAATGCTTTCTTTGTAGCAAAACAAAACAAACAAAACCCTCATTTAAGACATTTTGGCTATTTTAGTGCAATCCTGAATGAGTCCTCTGAAATAATATGGATCTTAATAAATAAATAAATCGGAATAAACCAACTGAGAGATACATGGAACAACAAAATTCATCTAAGAGACAGTGTCATATCTCATGGATAGAGAACACGTTGAGTAGCATGCAGCGTGAAAACACACAGGTACCTTGCAGCCAAACTAAGGATACCTCATAACTTAATGGGAAATTTAAGTTTTTTCATGCCAACAGGTCAAAGAGTCATTGCATCAAAGAATCACACCAGTCTTTTGGCTGCAAAAGTCCTCTGAGGTCATCAAGTCTTTAAAAATCCTTTAGCTCCAACATGCGTGCCATGGGCAGAGATGCCTCCTACTGCACCAGCTGGCCCCAGGCTCCAGACAACATGGTTTTGAACAGTTACAATACAATACAATAAACCAGGTTGGAAGAGACCTTCAAGATCATCGCGTCCAACCTATCAACCAATCCAACCCACCAAAACAACTAGATCATGGCACCAAGTGCCCCATCAAGTCTCCTCCTGAACACCTCCAATGATGGTGACTCCACCACCTCCCTGGGCAGACCATTCCAATGGGCAATCACTCTCTCTGTATAGAACTTCTTCCTAACATCCAGTCTAAACCTCCCCTGGCACAGCTTGAGACTGTGTCCTGTTGCTCTGGTGCTGGTTGCCTGGGACAAGAGACCAACCTCCACCTGTCCACAACCTCCCTTCACGTAGTTGTAGAGAGCAATAAGGTCGCCCTTGAGCCTCCTCTTCTCCAGGCTAAGCAACCCCAGCTCCCTCAGCCTCTCCTCATAGGGCTTGTGTTCCAAACCCCTCACCAACTTCGTTGCCCTTCTCTGGACACGTTCCAGCAAGTCAACATCCTTCCTTAACTGATGGGCCCAGAACTGGACACAGGACTCAAGGTGTGGCCTAACCAGTGCAGTGTACAGGGGCACAATGACCTCCCTGCTCCTGCTGGCCACACTCTTCCTGATGCAGGCCAGGATGCCTTTGGCCCTCTTGGCTGCCTGGGCACACTTCTGGCTCATGTTCAGCCTACCTTCACCACCCTCATGGGGAAGAATTTCTTCCTCATGTCTTATCTCAATCCAAGTTTTTTCAATTTGAAGCCATGCTCCTTCATCCTGTCACTCTATACATTTGTCAAAAGTCCCCTTCCAGCTCTCCTGCAGCTCCCTTTACTTCTATCTAAATAGACTGAGTATGAAACAAAATGCACATTATTTCTGTTCATGTTTCTTATAGAATTCTTAACTATTTATTAGCTGAGATTCACTTTTATATCAACAAATTTCCTAGAATCATCAAGACTGGAAAAGACCTCTCAGATAATCAAGTTCAACTGTTGACTCAACACCACCTTGGCCACTAAACCATGTGTCATAGTGGCACATTTGCATGCTTTTTGGACACCTCCAGGGATGGTGACTCCACCACCTCCCTGGGCAACCTATTCCAATGCCTGAGCACTATTTCAGAAAATAAATTCTTCCTAATACCCAATCTAAACCTCCCCCTGCACAATTTCAGGCCATTTCCTCTTGTCCTGGGAGAAGAGGCCAACACTGGCCTCACTCCAACCTCTTTTCAAGTAGCTGTGGAAAGTAAAAGTCTCCTCTCAGCCTTCTTTTCTTCAGGCTAAGATAAATATTTCCAAAACCTTATAGTGGCTTTGCAGTACCTGAATGGGGCTTACAAGAAAGCTGGGGAAGGACTTTTGACAAGGGCTCGTGGTGACAGAATGAGGGACAATGGCTTTCATCTGGGAGTGGGGAGATTTAGACTGGAGATTAGGAAGAGATTCTTTACATTGAGGGTGGTGAGATGCTGGAACAGGTTGCCCAGGGAGGTTGTGCATGCCTCCTCCCTGGAGACATTGAAGGCCAGGTTGGACGTGGCCGTGAGCAACCTTCTCTATTGGGAAGCGTCTCTGCCTGTCTCAGGGGAGTTGGAACTAAATGATCTTCGAGGTCCCTTCCAACCCAAACCATTCCATGATTCTATGAATATTTCAAATAAGAGGCACGTGGAAGCCACTAGTTAATAATACATAATTCATTAACAGCCAAGCATATGTGTCTCAACCCTATCTTATCCTGAAGATTAATAACTGTTCTGCAACACATGCCTTGGGTTTGTCTATCAGCACAAGAGGTTTATTGTACGTGAAAAACTCAGCAGTCAGCCACTGTCTGGAATTTCAGTAATACCAGGAAATCCTCAGAAGCTGCACCTAATCTTTCATACATATTTAAATACTGGAGTATGGTTACATCTGGGGCTTGAGCTTGCATTCCCTCCAGTAGATTACATAGTGTCTGGTCATAGAAAAGCCTGAAATCTGTTTCAATGTAAAATAAATCATTTCCCTTCCAATTAGTAGCTATAATTCAATTAATTAGCATTAGCAAACAAAGTAAAATTATTCTAATTTGAGCATAGATATGTGTAAGCATCAAATATAATTCTCTGCTGATTTCATACCATCACTTTCCTTTTGTTTTCTTCTCCTGAGCAGACCAATTTTTGTCTTCAAGACTTTTTATAGAAACTCCCCCCCCCCCCTCCTCTGCCCCTTGAGAGACATTAGATGTTTCAGGAGGCTATTAGCTGACAACCAGCCTGAAAAGTAGAAGCCACGATTCCAAATCAGCAGAAAGCCAAATGATTTATTGCTTTTGATTAGTTTGAGATTCTCATTTGTCTTCAAGGACCTGGGAAAGCCAGTCAAAGATTTCTGGGAAGTGATAGACTTTTAAAAACTTCAATAGCTGCTAATCAAGAGCTTACCGATTGGTAACTAAACCACAGGCTCACGAGATCATAGGAGAAGTCTTTAACTGTTTTACAGCTGGAAGACTTTGGATTACTAAAGGAAAAGTGCATTTCCAAATGTATAGAGTATTGTAGTGGGATCATTGTGAAATTCTGAAATTCTTCACTAGAATAGGGGGAATGGAAAAAAATATGCAAATGGGTAGATGCAGATTGGATGTTACAGTACAATACAACACACCAGGTTGGAAGAGACCTTCAAGATCATTGCATCCAACCCATCAATCAATCCAACCCACCTAAACAACTAAACTATGGCACCAATCACCCCATCAAGCCTCTTTCTGAACACCTCCAATGAAGGTGACTCCACCACCTCCACGGGTAGCCAATTCCAATGGGCAATCACTCTCTCTGTATAGAACTTCTTCCTAACATCCAGCCGAAACCTTTTGTGTTGGGAAGAAGTTCTTCCCCATGAGGGTGGCGAGACACTAGAACAGGTTGCCCAGGGAGGTGGTAGAAGTCCCACCCCTGGAGGTGTTTAAGGCCAGGCTGGATGTGGCTCTGAGCAGCCTGACCTAGTGTAAGGTGTCCCTGCACGTGGCAGGGGGTTGGAACTGGATGATCCTTGAGGTCCCTTTCAACCCTGACAATTCTATGATTCTATGGCTCTATAATAACTCAATGTGTGAGAGAAGATGGTGGGACAAAAGCAGTTGGCATTTTTTTCTGCTACAAATGTCTATCACTCCCAAATCAAAGTGTTTGTCTTTTGGGATATTTTTTTTTTCTTAATTTTTTAGTTTTATTTTTAATAAGCAAGGAAAAATAGAACCCAAACAAAACCAAACAGCAATATATTTGTTTCAGATGCTCACATAATAAGTATGCTTTGTTTGAGATGCTCAGATAATAACTAAATGGGGGGAAGAAAGTGTCCTAGAATTTGGGTCAGAGGAAAGTATTTGTAATTCTGCACATATTTGTAAGTCTGTGTTTCTATTCACATTGAAACAGGCTGCCCAGGAAGTTGATGGAGTCACCTGGTGTTGAAGAAATGTGGTTGGAAAGGACCTCCAAGATTTAGTCCAACCATCAAACCAACACCCCCATGGCCATGAAATCACATCCTAAATTGCCATGCTAACACTTTTATTGAACACCTCCAAGGATGGTCACTCCACCAGCTCCCTGGGCAACCTGTTCTAATGTGCACCTCTAAATGAGAACTCGCTAAATGGGATCTTTTTCCTTATTTAATAGGACACAGTTGATGACAAAAGATGGCATTGGGGGTTTCAACTTGAGGCCAATCTGGATATGATGACTGAGCTAATATCCTATAAAAGGAGAGGTTTTGATCTCTACTGTTTCCCTGACCCTGCACCCCCTGTTTCCTTTCTCTTGCCCTAGTTCTGACAGCACATTTTCTTTCTTTTCTTTATACCATTACTTGGTAACTCTTTGACTCAGAAGACTGCTCCTTCTTGGGGAAGTGGGTGGAGGAAGGTGGCTGATCAAGCTAGTTGATAGAACGAATCTGCTGTGCTCCAGTTTCAGTACATTATCAATGGCACCTGGAAGAGTAGAGGGGTACCCTGAAGAAAGAGATTACTTTGTTCAGTTCAGCAGGTTCACCTAGAGGAGGTCAAACAGGAACATGTCCAGGTGTTTTATGGCTGTGTGTGGACTTCATCCAACCTTGATTGTTAAGCGTGAATAGCTATAATCTGTGAAGGAATCTGCAGGAAACCAATGGAAATTAGTAAACTATAAAGAACTGTAGATTTTTCCTCCATGGAAAAAGCATAGAATGTTTTGTAACAAACCATTTGGCTTGCTATAGCCTGGTCTCCTACATGGGTCAAATCTCCAGAGGTGAGACAGGATTGTGAGAAAGCATAAGAGTTTGTCACCAGCTGAAAAAGCATGGGGATATCAACTGAGGCTTTGCAGAAATGTATTACTGGGGAGTAAATGTAAGCAGAAATCCATCAACACTGTAAACATAAAAGCCATTTCCTTCTCCCTGTGGTGGCACATTTTACAAAGTGTTTTCATTATTGTTCTGCTTTTCTGTATGACATTTGCATCTGGAATGCTTTCTGATGTTCAACTGGAGTTGTTTTCCTCTCTCTGCTTCTTTCCCCTCCCCCTCACTCCTCCCTTCCCTTCCTTAAATAGCAAGAGTTAGAATACTGACATACTTCTGAGAAGAATGAATAATGTTTTTCTTACATGTTATGGTCCAAGCTTGTAGTGGAAATAAAAGTCTCTTTTGATAATTTGGAGACTTTTGCCAGAAAGATGATTCAGAGAATGGCTTGGGTTGGAAGGGGCCTTCAAGACCATCTAGTTTCAAACCCCCTGCCATAGTCACGGACACCTTCCACTAGACCAGGTTGTCTGGAACACCCCTGCTATGAAGAAAGGTTGAGAGACTTGAGGTTGTCCAGTCTGGAGAAGACAAGGCTCCAGGGAGACATTCTAGCAACCTTCCAGTATTTGGGGAGGGCACCAGGAGAGCTGGAGAGGGACTCTGGCAAGCCATGGAGTGACTGGAAGAAGCTGGATTGAAATGAGACTTAAAGAAGCACTTCTTTCCTGTGAGGGTGGTGAGGAACTGGAAGAGTTTGCCCAGAGAAGTTATGGAGGCTCCAAGCCTGGAAGTTCTGAATGCCAGGTTGGACAGGGACTTGACCTAGCTGGTCTAGTAAGAGTTAATAGAAGCATTAACAGTCACTGGAAGCACTGTTCAAACAGAATCTAGTGTTTTCCTTGACATTCCCACTACCACTGTTTGAATGGGAATTCACACATTCAAACCTGGAAATAAAAGGATTTATAGACTCATAAAATGGTTTGGTTTGGAAGACATCTTCGAGATAATCTAGTTCCAACCTCCTGCCATAGGCAGGGACACCTCCCACTAGACCAAGCTGATCAAAGCCCCATCCAACCCAGCTTTGAATGCTTCAGGCTTGGAACCTCCACAAATTCCCTGAGCAACTTGTTCCAGTGTCTCACCAGCCTCACTGTAAAGAATTTCTTCTTAATCTCTAGTCTGTCTCCCTTCTTCCACCTCAGAGCCATTCCCCCTCATCTTACCACCACAGACCCTTGCCATAAGTCCCTCCCCAGCTCTCCTGTAGGCATCCTTCTTGTACTGGAAGGCTGCTTTAAGGTCTCCATGGAGCCTCCTCTTCTCCAGGGTGATCAGCCCCAACTCTCTCAGCCTGTCCTCATAGGGGACGTGCTCCAACCCCTGAGAATGCCCTTGAACAGTAAGCCATCTAAATATCAAGATAATAATTAGAGAATTATACTGATAATTACAAGAATGAATATTTTTGGACTTTTACTTTCTAATAGCTACAGAGCATTTAAAATGCAGTGTTTTACCATAGTTTCTTTATAGAATCATACAATTGTTTCAGTTGGAAAAGACCTGTAAGATCACTGAGTCCAACTATTAATCTAACACAACCATGACCGTTGAACCATGTCTCAAAGTGCCATGTCCACGCATTAGTTCAACACCTCCTCTGGCAGCCTGTTCCAATGTCTGACCACTAGAAAATCCAGGTTTACAAAGCAACAGCTGAAAATTCAAACACAAACCTTAGTCTTTATTTAGAGCTCCAGCAGAAATTTGATCACCACATGCAGTTTTTGATGGACTTTATATATATATATATATCATTGCAATGATAAATTCATTAGTTTCCCTTCTCCGCTGATACCAAAAATTCCAGCTGCAAGGGAAGTGTAGTTGGATTGGGGATTGGACTCAGTGATCCTAGAGGTGTTTTCCTTCCAAAATAATTCTATGATTCCTGTTTATCATAGTATCAGTCAGGGTTGGAAGGGACCACAAGGATCATCTACTTCCAACCTCACACTAGATCAGGCTGGCCAGAGCCCCATCCAGCCTGGGCTTAAACATCTCCAGGGACGGGGCCTCAACCACCTCCCTGGACAGCCCATTCCAGGGCTTCACCACTCTCATGGTGAAGAACTTCTTCCTCATGTCCAGCCTGAATCTCCCCACCTCCAGCTTCATTCCATTCCCCCTAGTCCTATCACTACCTGATAGCCTGAGAAGTCCCTCCCCAGCCTTCTTGTAGGCCCCCTTCAGATACTGGAAGGCCACAATTAGGTCACCTCGGAGCCTTCTTTTCTCCAGACTGAACAGCCCCAACTCCTTCAGTCTGTCCTCATAGGAGAGGTGCTCCAGCCCTCTGATCATCCTCGTGGCCCTTCTCTGGACACGCTCCAGCACCTCCATATCCCTCTTGTAATAGGGGCTCCAGAACTGGAGGCAGTACTCCAGGTGGGGTCTCACCAGAGCTGAGTAGAGGGGGAGAATCACCTCCCTTGACCTGCTGGCCACACTTCTCTTGATGCAGTCCAGGATCTGATCGGTCTTCCGGGCTGCAAGTGCACATTGAGAGCTCATGTTGAGCTTCACGTCCACCAGCACCCCCAAGTCTCTCTCCTCAGGGCTGCCCTCCAGCCAGTCCCTGCCCAGCCTGTATTTGTGCCTGGGGTTGCCTCGACCCAGATGCAGGACCCTGCACTTAGTCTTGTTGAAGCTCATGAGGTTGGCTTGTGCCCACCTCTCCAGCCTGTCCAGGTCCCTCTGGATGGCATCCCTTCCCCCCAGGGTGTCCGCTGCACCACACAGCTTGGTGTCATCAGCAAACTTGCTGAGGGTGCACTCGATGCCACTGTCCATGTCACCCACAAAGATGTTGAACAAGACAGGTCCCAGGACTGATCCCTGAGGGACTCCGCTTGTCCCTGGCCTCCACTGGGACATGGACCCGTTGACAGTCACTCTTTGGGTGCGCCATCAAGCCAGTTCTGTATCCATCTAGTGGTCCATCCATCAAACCCATGTGTCACCAGCTTGGAGACCAGGAGGTGGTGTGGAACAGTGTCAAAGGCTTTGCTCAAGTCCAGGTAAACGACATCAGTTGCTCAGTTAATGATTAATATGGTTTTCTCCTTGCTGCATTGCTGGCAGCAATCTCTGCCACTCTGCTCTACTCTGATGAGACCTCAACCATAGTCCAGCTCTGGGGCTCCCTACACAAGAAGGACATGGACCTGCTGCAGTAGGTCCAGAGGAGGCCACAAACCATTCTCCTCCATATTATCAAGCAGCAGGGTTTGTAATTAGAGTCTCAAGCAGTCCTTAGTGATGCAGTATGCAGTGCCCACAGTTCCTAGGTCAGTACTCACAGGGTAGAAAGAAAGCTCTGTAACTACTCCATGCTCTGATGGAGGTTGTAATTGTTTTGGAATTGTTGTGCCACTTCATTTCACTAACAGTCTTTCACTAGACTCCATTTAATCCAAAGGATGCTAGGGGTGTGCTGAATTCATCACTTCTTCAAGATACAAAAATAACCATTTGTCAGTTTACCATTCTGGGGTCACCTGTGGTTCATTAAAGTTTAATGAAGAAGCTAATTTCTGTGTGTAATTTCAGGCTTGGTTGTGAAGAAGTTCTACAACAGGTAAGGTTGTGAAAGAGGTTCAGAAGTAAGGAGAGATATGCACCTGCTTGAGCAGGTCCAGAGGAGACCACAGACATGATCATAGGGCTGGAGCACCCTCATTATGGGGACAGACAGAGTTGGGGCTCTTCAGCCTGGAGGACGGAAGGCTTCAGAAAGACTTTCTAGCAGCATTTCAATAGCAGAAGGGGACCTACAGGAAGGCTGGGGAGGGACTGTTTAGAAGGGCTTGTGTTGATGGGACAAGGGCAATGATTTGAAGGAGTAGGGTAGATTTAGAATGGACTTTAGGAGGAAGTTTTTCACAATGAGGGTGGTGAAATACTGGAACAGGTTGCCCAGAAATGTGGTTGAGGTCCCGTCCCTGAAGACATTGAAGGTCAAACTTGATGATGCCCTGGGCAGCCTGGCCTAGTTGGAGATGTCCCTGCTGACTGCAAGGGGGGTTGGCCAAGATGACCTTTGCAGGTCCCTTCCAACCCAATGCAATCTGTGAGTCTGTGTTGGCATTAAAATGAGAATCATCTGGTGAAAACAAAACTTTGGTTATTCTTCCAGGAATCTGTAACATTGCCCTTGTTCTTCAACATCCCATCTATTCTGCTATACTAAGATGGTTCTGTAGATCACTCCCATTCTACTATTTGAACACCTCCCACATGAATGAAGCAAATTAAAATGCTGCTGTTCATTTCACATCAACCCATCTTTCATTATTAGACTTTCCCTTTTTGGCATCGATAATAAAGTTTTTTGATTGGGGAATGCAATAACAAATTCTCCCTAGACCACCTGTGTCCAGAATTATAGAACCATAAAACTTTATTACATAATTTCACCTTCTAAATCTATAAACCTTCTGGGAGGAAAACTTCTTTCAATCTGTGGAAACTATATCTTTTTTCTTAAGACATATGATTAATTTCCTTGCAACTGTTGGGAAAAAAAAATCAGACTTAAAACTGTAAAAAATAAATATAGGTGCTATAATTATTTCTCTCTCATAACTACCCCAAATATTCATCTCTGTGGCTAAAATATGCTTTACTTCATTTCTGCTTGAAGGCCAGCTGTTTTCAGGTAATTTTTAAGTGAAACCTCTTCGGGTTTGGGGTGTTCTTAAAATTATTTTATGTATTTAAGTATTATTTTCAGGAATGATAGAGCAAAACAAAAAAGTCCTTTCCTGAATAGAAATCCTGACTGCAGTTTAGAATTGGGAAAAAAAAAAAGAACTTGGGTGGAATTACAGTCCTAGAATGATAGAGGTTGGAAGGGACATAATGAGATGTGGGGAGAACTTCTACTGGGCTGCCAGTACGTAAAAGGGACTTCAGAAAAGCTGGAGAGGGACTATCAACTTGGGTTCGTAGTGACAAGAGAAGGGGGACTGGCTTTGAGGTGTAAAAGGAGAGATTTAGACTGGATAAGAGAAAGAAAGAAAGAAAGAAAGAAAGAAAGAAAGAAAGAAAGAAAGAAAGAAAGAAAGAAAGAAAGAAAGAAAGAAAGAAAGAAAGAAAGAAAGAAAGAAAGAAAGAAAGAAAGAAAGAAAGAAAGAAAGAAAGAAAGAAAGAAAGAAAGAAAGAAAAAGAAAGAAAGAAGAAAGGAAGAAAGGAAGAAAGGAAGAAAGGAAGGAAGAAAGGAAGAAAGAAGGAAGAAAGGAAGAAAGGAAGAAAGGAAGAAAGGAAGAAAGAAAGAAAAGGAAGAAAGGAAGAAAGGAAGAAAGGAAGAAAGGAAGAAAGGAAGAAAGGAAGAAAGGAAGAAAGGAAGAAAGGAAGAAAGGAAGAAAGAAAGAAAGAAAGAAAGAAAGAAAGAAAGAAAGAAAGAAAGAAAGAAAGAAAGAAAGAAAGAAAGAAAGAAAGAAAGAAAGAAAGAAAGAAAGAAAGAAAGAAAGAAAGAAAGAAAGGAAGAAAGAAAGGAAGGAAGAAAGAAAGGAAGAAAGGAAGGAAGAAAGAAAGGAAGAAAGGAAGGAAGAAGAAAGGAAGAAAGGAAGGAAGAAAGGAAGGAAGAAAGGAAGGAAGAAAGGAAGGAAGAAAGGAAGGAAGAAAGGAAGGAAGAAAGGAAGGAAGAAAGGAAGGAAGAAAGGAAGGAAGAAAGGAAGGAAGAAAGGAAGGAAGAAAGGAAGGAAGAAAGGAAGGAAGAAAGGAAGGAAGAAAGGAAGGAAGAAAGGAAGGAAGAAAGGAAGGAAAGGAAGAAAGGAAGAAAGAAAGAAAGAAAGGAAGAAAGGAAGGAAGGAAGAAAGGAAGAAAGGAAGAAAGGAAGAAAGGAAGGAAGGAAGGAAGGAAGGAAGGAAGGAAGGAAGGAAGGAAGGAAGGAAGGAAGGAAGGAAGGAAGGAAGGAAGGAAGGAAGGAAGGAAGGAAGGAAGGAAGGAAGGAAGGAAGGAAGGAAGGAAGGAAGGAAGGAAGGAAGGAAGGAAGGAAGAAAGAAAGAAAGAAAGAAAGAAAGAAAGAAAGAAAGAAAGAAAGAAAGAAAGAAAGAAAGAAAGAAAGAAAGAAAGAAAGAAAGAAAGAAAGAAAGAAAGAAAGAAAGAAAGAAAGAAAGAAAGAAAGAAAGAAAGAAAGAAAGAAAGAAAGAAAGAAAGAAAGAAAGAAAGAAAGAAAGAAAGAAAGAAAGAAAGAAAGAAAGAAAGAAAGAAAGAAAGAAAGAAAGAAAGAAAGAAAGAAAGAAAGAAAGAAAGAAAAGAATAGACCTTCAAGATCATCGAATCCAACCTATCACCCAACACCATCTAATCAACTAAACCATTGCATCAAGCACCCTATCTAGTCTCTTCCTAAACACCTCTAATGATGGTGACTCCACCACCTCCCTGGGCAGCCCATTCCAATGACCAGTTACACTTTCTGGGAAGAATTTCTTCCTAACATCCAGCCTAAACCTCCTCTGGTGCAGCTTGAGACTGTGTCCTCTTGTTCTGGTGCTGGTTGCCTGGGAGAAGAGACCAGCCCCTGCCTATCTACAATCTCCCTTCAGGTAGTTGTAGAGAGCAATAAGGTCTCCCCTGAGCCTCGTCTTCTCCAAAAAGACATTCATTACAGTGGGAGTGGTGAGACAATTTTTTGCCTTGCAGTTATTGACAGAGTGGTTGTCTTGGGTTCCTTTGGATGTCTTCCCAGGTTCCTGTGGACTCTGCTGAGACAGGACTTCTCTTACTGTTGGAGTGGGCACCTACCGAATCAGATGACTCTTTGGATGAACTAATCCAGTGAGAAGATTTCTTTATTGAGCTACCTACAAAGTCTATGACTTTACAAAGAATAGAGTATCTTTTTAAATGGGTATGAGGAGTTTTTGCTTTATTTGTTGTCCACTGAGTTGGTCTGTTGGTGTAGTTTGGGGGTTTTGTTAGTGTTGTGGGTTTTTTGTTGTAGGCTTGGTTTGGTTTTGGTTCAGTTTGGGGTTTTTGGTTTGTTTGGTTTTATGTTGGTTTTGTGGGGGTTTTTTTGTTGGTGGTTTGGTTTTGGTTCAGTTTGGGTTTTTTGGTTGATTTGGTTTTTGTTAGTCTTGTGGTTTTTTTGGTTGCTGCTGGTTTGGTTTGATTTTGATTCAGTTTGGTTTTTTTTGGGGGGGTTGGTTTTTGTTGGTTTTGTGGGACTTTTGTTGTTGTTAGTTTGGTTTGGGTTTGGTTCAGTTTGGGCTTTTGGGGGTGGTTGTTTGTTTGTTTTGAACTTAGGGCTTTGTACATTCAAAAGCTTCTTATTTCCTGCAAAGAATTCATGCCCAAACATAAAATAAAGACAAGTTCTAACAATTAAAAAAGGAGCATCATTCTGTTGAGGAAAGGCTTTGAGAAGCACTACCTGGCTTTAAAGCACTGAGTTGCATAACACCTCCTTGGGATTCTTAGTTCCAATAGCATTATTTGCATTTATATTAGAGAAGTTCCTGGCAATCCAAAGTAAGTCCAAGGCTGCTGTGTGTTGCACCTTGTGTATAAACAGCAAGAAGACTCAAGGAGCTTAAAAAGTAAACAGGCAAAGCAGACTAGCAGAGGTGAATCTGAAAAAGGCAGAAGTAAAGGGAATTAATGTGGTCTGTGCTCTGGATCTTTGCACAGGCACTTTGGTTAGTCCTCAAAGAAGCTTTATCACTCAGTTTAGGATCTCTGCTTGGGAAACTTGCCTTGGAAACCAGCAAATGCTTCATGCAATCAAAAACTGGAAAGGAACAATGTATTGTTTTTGAGCCTAGCTACAGAATCTGTTATCAACAGGTAAGAACAGATTGCAGGCAAGATACTCCTCAGAGAATCAAGGAATCATACAATAGAAGGGGTTGGAAGGGGCCTCTGGATAGCATTGAGTCCAACATCCTGCCAAGGGAGCTTCACCTAGGTCAGATTGCACAGGATAGAGAACTGACAGGTTTGGAATATCTCCAGCAATGGAGACTCCTCTCTGGATAGTCTGTCCCAGGACTCCGTCACCCTTAAATTAAAGATGTGTTTCCACACGTTTAGATGGAACTTCTGATGTTTCAGTTTGTGCCCATTCCTCCTCATCCTGCCACTGGGCACCACTGAAAAAATGACTGGTCCCATTCTCCCGACATCTACCCTTGAAGTACTGATCAGCATTGATGAGATTCTTCCTCAGTCTTCTCTTCTCCAGGCTAAGAAGCCCCAATTCTCTCAGTCTTTCCTCATCAGAGAGATGTTCCAGTCACCTCATCACCACTGTAACCCTTTGCTGTAGTCACTCAAGCAGTTCCCTGTCCTTCTTGAACTGAAAAGCTCAGAACTGCACACAATACTCTAGGTGTAGCCTCACCAGGGCTGAGTAGAGAAGGAAGAAAACCTCCCTTGACCTGATGGCCACACTCTACTAAATTCACCCCAGGATACCATTTGCCCTCTAAGGGTCTTTCAGGTATCTGTGTCTGCATGTTTCCAAGAGAAAGAGCATGGAGCAAGAGTGTTGAACAGGAGGACAGAGCCTCTAGTCTTATTTCAACAAGTCCTTGTCAGAAGTCTCTTCTCAGCTTTCTTTTAGGCCTTCCATCACAATGCACCAAAACTCCTCATTCGCCTTAATGACTTTCAAACTTACCAGGATTGTTAAAGATTAATTGGTGGGGCCTAAATAACTTACAGATGGAGTTTCATCTCATTCCAGAGTGAGTATTATGAGTATTAGCACAAAATGAGTGATTATATCCACTTCTGATTAGGACTCCTTCCTTTAAATTAAAATGAAGCTAATGCTACAGTGAAAGTTTTTCAGAACAATGAACCTTGTCAAATCCTGCAGGATTAATGATCAAGTTGGCAAATAATCCCAGGAAAATAACCATTGATTTCTTTCTACTTCAGAGTCTCTATTTTTATTGAAATAGAAAGAGAAAAGGGACACTTCATCCCTGGAACTGTTTAAGACCAGTCTGGATGAAGCTTCGAGCAACTTGGTGCAGTAGGAGGTGTCTCTGCCCATGGCAGGGGTTAGAACTAGATGATCCCTTCCAACTCAATCCATTCTATGATTGTATAATTAATTTCTGTCCTCCAGGATATAATTATTCTTCAGGTTGCTGAACATGATACATCAGAGGGATGGAGCACCTCTGCTATGAAGACAGGCAGCCTCTTCCAATGCCTGACCACTCTTGCAGGAAAGAAATTTTTCCTAATAGCCAACCTAAACCTCCCTTGGCACAATTTCAGGCCATTTCCTCTTTCTATCACCTGCTATTAGGGAGAAGAGACCAAATTCCACCTCACTGCAACATCCTCTTAGGGAGGTTCAGTGTTGGAAGCATTACTCCCAGAAGGATACTTAGGTGCTGGAGCATGTCCAGAGAAGGGCAATGAAGCTGGTGAAGGGTCTGGAGAGTAGACCTGGTGAGTATCAGCTGAGAGAAATGAGGATGTTTAGTATGGAGAAAAGGAGGCTGAGGGCAGACCTCACTGCTCTCTGCAACTCCCTGAAAGTAGGTTGCAGTGAGGTGGGAGTTGGTCTCTTCTCCCCGGGAAAAAGGGTTGGAATGATAGGCAATCTTGATTTCTTTAGGTTCAGAGAAAAGATTCAATGGTTTTCAGTGAAGGTGGAATGTTCCCTGATGTATTTAGCACGGCAGACATTTGATTGGCACATTCAGCATTAGCATCCTGCAGCCTTATCACATGCCTGGGAATTTAATACTGGCTATGCTTCCCAGCCCTTAGAGGGGAGACCTCATTGCTCTCTACAACTCCCCAAATGAGGTTGGAACAAAGTGGGTGGATGGGGTAGTCTCGTCTCTCTACTAACAAGTGACAGACTGAGAAGGAATGGCCTCAAGTTGCACAAAGAAAAATTTTGTTTGAACATGAGAGAAACTTTTTCCCAGAAAGGGTTGTCAAAGACTGGAACAGGCTGCCCAGGAGGGTGTTTGAATCATCATGGAGGTGTTTCAAAGAGGTGGAGATGTGGTGCTGAGGGACATGGTTTAGCACCAGCGTTGGTAGACTTAGAGAATGGTTGGACTTGATGATCTTAAAAGTCTTTTTCCAACCCAAATGTTTCCATGATCCCATGAATAAAAATATCTCCTGTTTCACCTAGGTGTATGCAACATAGATATAGGGGAGGTTTAGACTGGATGTTAGGAAGAAATTCTTCATAGAGAGAGTCATTGCCCATTGGAATGGGCTGCCCAGGGAGGTGGTGGAGTTGCCTTCAGTGCAGGTGTTTAGGAGGAGACTGGATGGGGTACTTGGTGCCACGGTTTAGTTGATTAGGTGGTGTTGGATGATGGATTGGATACAATGATCTTGAAGGTCTCTTCCAACCTGGTCTGGTCTATTCTATTCTATTCTATTCTATTCTATTCTATTCTATTCTATTCTATTCTATTCTATTCTATTCTATTCCCTTTCTCTTCCTCCAAATTGCAAAGAATTAAACTGGATCTACTAACAGAGGCAGATAAACTGTAGATCCTTGGATATATCATAAATATTATTCAACATTTTCAGACATCCAATTTTTTTGCATTTTGGACTGCTCTGAAGTTTTTTCTAAATCATGTATAAAATTCCTTATGTTCCTTGCATAATTTTTGTGATTATATAAATTTTTATCCTTAATGAATTTGGAGCTGATTAAAGCCATTCAAGTTTGTTGATTTATTATTTTTTAGGAACAAGTTCAGAGAAACAAAGAAATCACGCAAGAGAAAAAGATTAAACATGTCCTATACCAAACTGCTTTTGCTTCTTTTTGCTTTACACATTTTGCTTTGTGAGCATCGTGCTTACTCTTTTTGGAGACATAGAATCATAGAATCATAGAAACACTCAGGCTTGGAAGGGACCACAAGGATCATCTAGTTCCAGCACCCCTCCCATGGCCAGGGACACCTCACACTAGATCAGGCTGGCCAGAGCCTCATCCAGCCTGGGCTTAAACACCTCCAGGGATGGGGCCTCAACCACCTCCCTGGAAAACCCATTCCAGGGATTCACCACTCTCACGGTGAAGAACTTCCTCCTCACATCCAGCCTGAATCTCCCCACCTCCAGCTTCATTCCATTCCCCCTATCACTACCTGATGTCCTGAGAAGTCCCTCCCCAGCCTTCTTGTAGGCCTCCTTCAGATACTGGAAGACCACAATAAGGTCACATGAGTTGTTCCATGCAGCTGCCTGTCTTTTCAGGGGGTTTCTGGCAAAATGTGCTGTCTTACCTCAGGAGGAGTTTGTGAGAAGTGGAAATTCTTATTAAAGAACCTATTTTATTTCACAGTAATGTGATCGTCAGTGAAGCAGAGGCAGAGAGGCACTGAAACAATGGAAGGCAAACAAAAATTTAATATGATTTGATGTTCCCTCCTACACTAAGATCAAAGTTCGTTCTGTCTCATGTTAGCAAACATTTTAGCTCTCTGCAATACATCAGATCTCATTAAGGATCTCATTATAATACTTAAGAAGCATACAGCTGCATGAAACAAAAAATTCTGCAATTAAAAGAGCTTTTATTTGATCCAGAATAGCTCTTTGTTTGTCACAACAGAATTTTGACACACTTGAGATAGCATGACCATTTCTTCAGAGATTCATAAAATGGTTTGGTTTGGAAGATTTAACACATCCAAGTGCCGGGTTGTACACATTGGCCACAACAACCCCATGCAGTGCTACAGGCTGGGGTCAGAGTGGCTGGAGAGCGGCCAGGCAGAAAGGGACCTGGGGGTACTGGTTGATGGTAGGCTGAACATGAGCCAGCAGTGTGCCCAGGTGGCCAAGAAGGCCAATGGCATCCTGGCCTGCATCAGGAAGAGTGTGGCCAGCAGGAGCAGGGAGGTCATTGTGCCCCTGTACACTGCACTGGTTAGGCCACACCTCGAGTCCTGTGTCCAGTTCTGGGCCCCTCAGTTTCGGAAGGATGTTGACTTGCTGTAACATGTCCAGAGAAGGGCAACAAAGCTGGTGAGGGGTTTGGAACACAAGCCCTATGAGGAGAGGCTGGGGGAGCTGGGGTTGCTTAGCCTGGAGAAGAGGAGGCTCAGGGCAGACCTTATTGCTCTCTACAACTACCTGAAGGGAGATTGTAGACAGGCAGGGGCTGGTCTCTTCTCCCAGGCAGCCAGCACCAGAACAAGAGGACACAGTCTCAAGCTGCACCAGGGGAGGTTTAGGCTGAATGTTTGGAAGAAGTTCTTCCCAGAAAGAGTGATTGGCCATTGGAATGTGCTGCCCAGGGAGGTGGTGGAGTCACCATCACTGGAAGTGTTTAGGAGGAGACTGGATAGGGTGCTTGATGCCATGGTTTAGTTGATTAGATAGCGTTGGGTGATAGGTTGGACTCGGTGATCTCAAAGGTCTTTTCCAACCAGGTTAATTCTATTCTATTCTATTCTATTCTCTTCTCTTCTATTCTATTCTATTCTATTCTATTCTATTCTATTCTATTCTATTCTATTCTATTCTGTTCTGTTCTGTTCTATCTAGTTCCATGTTCTATCTGCCATGGGACCTCCACCACCTCCCTGAGAACCCTCTCGCAATGCCTGATCACTCTTGCAGGAAAGAAATTCTTCCTCTGATCCAACCAATTCATTGAAATCAATCAACTAATTTGTTGTTTTTCCTGGTATTTCAAGCAATGAAATGGATATGATCAAGAAGGACAAACCATAAAAATGTGAGGGTATAAACCAGCTTATTTTTGAATCAGGGAATTGGAACAGGTTGCCCAAAGACGTGGTTGGTTCCTCATCTCTGGATCTATTTATAGTCATCTAGATATAGTGATCAAGGGTATAGTGTAGATGAATCCTAGAATCATAGAATGTTTTGGTTAGAAGGGACCTTGAAGATCATCTTGTTTCAACCCCTGACATCTATGGGGACACTATCCACTAGACCAGATTTCTCAAGGCCTCATCTGACCTGGCCTTGAAGTAGTTGAGGCCCTGCTAATCTTAGATAATGGTTGGACTTGATTATCTTGAAGGTCTTTTCCAACCGTGGTGATTGTTATTCCCCAGTTCATAACTTTGGTTCTCAGCTGCTTCTGCAAACTTCACAAGGACTGAGAAAGGAGGCAGTTAGAAATGAAATTCCAAACTTAACTGAGAAATAACAACCTGGTAGAATCACAGAATAACAGAATTGCTTTGGCTGGAAAAGGTCATCAAGTCCAACCATCAACCTAAGACCACCATGGCCACAAAACCATGTCCCAAAATGCCATGCCCACACGTTTCTTGAACACCTCCAGGAGGGTGTTGTGTTAAATTATATTGCATAAGGAAAGGCCAGGGGTTTGTTTGGTTTAGTTTGGGTTGCCTTTTTTATTTGCTACCTGAGGGCCAAGATATCCCTTGCTATCTCTGCCCAAACATTCTGCTTGCAAGAGATGGGACTTCCTTTTGTAACAAGCAGCCTTGAGGATAGGACAGAGTGAAGGTGAAAAATCTTAGATGTCAGGCAGCCATTTAGCAAAATGACAATTGTCACAGTTTAATTTAGCTTTTTAGCATCCTTTTTCCTGCTCCAGAATAGACTATCTGGAAGCTCTAATAGCTCAGTTGAGGCTGAGATAGGAAAGGCAACTGTGAGAGCTGCTGCTGATTTCTCTGTTTGTTCGTTCCATCCAAAGGGTGAGAAAAAGAGTTTTATTCTGTGGTTGAATTGGGCCTACTTTCAAAATTACTTCTTTTCAGTTCCTCCTCCTTGATTAGCACAAAAGCTATTTTAGATACAAAATGATGCAGAGCAATAAGGGAGGCTTTTTCCTTCCCACATAAGTAGCACAAATGTTGGATAGAGAGACGAAATGTGACCACACTTCCACATTGTTTCAATTTTAGGAGCATCTACTAGGGAACAATTTAGAAGAATTTTTGATCTCAAGTTAAATTTAATGAAGCCTTGAACAATCTGGTCTGGTTGAAGGTGTCCCTGCCAATGCCAGGGGGTGGAACTAAGTGATCTTCAAGGTCCCTTCCAACCCCAAAAAAATCTGTGAATTTATGAACCTATGTAATGAGAACTAGGAATAAGAGAAGCCAAGAAGGTCCAGAGAAGGTCATTGAAGTTAGTGAAGGGCCTTGAACATAAGTCCTATGAGGAACACCTAAGGAAACTGTGGTGGTTTAGTCTGAAGAAAAGGCAGCTGAGGGTAGACCTCATTGCTCTCTATAACTCCCTGAACGAAAGTTGGAATGAGTTGGGCATTGGTCACTTCTCCCTTGTAATGAGTGAAAGGAGGAGAGGAAATGGCCTCAAGTTGCACCTGGTAAGGTTTAGGTTGGACATGAAAAGAAACTTCTTGCCAGAAAGGGTTGTCAAAGACTGGAATAGGCTGCCCAGGGAGCTGTCTGAATCCCCATGCCTACAGGCATTTGAAACACACTAAAATGTGGCACCATTCTTGGCAGAGTTAGAGGTAGGGTGGACTTGAGGATCTCTTAGGTGTTTTCCAGCGAAAATTATTCATTGGTCCTATACTATGCCTCTTAGAAGTTTGGCATATGTGCAGCTGGGAGGGCATCTTTCCCATCCTCTGCCTTCAACCACCAAACAAGATCTGGGATCACTGCAAGGTGGACTAAAGGCAAATTATTTATGAATTCTTCTTTTCCCTGGGGACATTTATTAAGACAAGTTTGTCTGGCACAATGTCAGTTATGATGGAAACTTATAATTATCAAAAGCTAATGAAGTTGCAGTCTAATTAAACTCCATTAATATATAATCATTTTTCTCTCTGCTGTGACCAAATCAATAGGGTTTTTATGATTACAAAAATATTTCCTTTACCTTTCTAGAACATATTCTTCATATTTTAATTAGGTGTTTGGACAGAAAAGTGATACTGTTGTTTAAGGAGAGATTGTATTCTATACTTTTTCTCTGTTGACTAGTTTTACTCCTATCAAATTTGTACCACACCAGCAACAATTTCACAGTATCACTAAGGTTGGAAGAGACTTTGAAGATCATCGAGTCCAACCTGTCACCACAGACCCCATGACTAGACCATGGCACCAAGTATCACATCCAGTCCCCTCTTGAACACCTCCAGGGATGGTGACTCCACCACCTCCCTGGGCAGCACATTCCAATGGCAAATCACTCTCTCTGTGAAGAACTTTCTCCTCACCTCCAGCCTAAACTTCCCCTGGTGCAGCTTGAGACTGTGTCCCCTTGTTCTGATGCTGGTTGCTAGAGAGAAGAGAGCAACCCCTTCCTGGCTACAACCACCTTTCAGGTAGTTGTAGAGAGCAATGAGGTTGCCCCTGAGCCTCCTCTTCTCCATGCTAAACAATCCCAGCTCCCTCAGCCTCTCCTCACAGGGCTTGTGCTCAAGGCCTCTCCCCAGCCTTGTTGCCCTTCTCTGGACATGTTCAAGTGTCTTGATGTCCTTCTGAAACTGAGGGGCCCAGAACTGGACGCAGTACATTTCATTGTAGTTCTATCCTGATCAGGACTGCTGTCACATTTTTTGACATCCATCCCGCTGTGGTCCAACAGAACATTCTCTCTTGAAGGTACAATCAATAAATTATTGCAGGAATCATAGAATGGCTTGAGTTGGAAGAGACTTTCAATACCATCTAGTTCCAACTTTCCCACTAGAATTCTGACACCTCTTACTAGACCAGGTTCCTCAAAGCCTCACCCAACCTGGCCTTGAACACTCCCAGTGATGAGGTATCTGCAGCTTCTCTGGGCAGCAGTGTCTCACCACCCTCACAGTAAAGAACATCTTCCTAATATCCTGTCTACATAGAATCAGAGAATCATAGAATCAACAAGGTTGGAAAAGACCTCAAAGATCATCAAGTCCAACCTGTCACCCAACACCTCGTGACTACTAGACCATGGCACCTAATGCCATGTCCAATCCCCTCTTGAACACCTCCACCACCTCGCTGGGCAGCACATTCCAATGGCTAACAACTCTCTCTGTGAAGAACTTTCTCCTCACTTTGAGCCTAAACCTCCCCTGGTGCGGCTTGAGACTGTGTCCTCTTGTTCTGTTCATCTGTTCTTGTTCATCTACCTTACAATGATGTTTTACAAGCATACAGGTGAAACTAAAATAAACCCCACAACTTAGTAACCAAAACTCCAACATCTTGTTGTTTAAATAGTAGATGAACACAGGTAAGCATTACAAAAGGGTCTTGAAACCATTCAGTTGCTCATCCAAACCTTCAGAGGGTCTTTAATACAAGCCTGTAGAAGAGCAAGACTAGATATGGTCGTTACTGCAAGCCTATAGATGTTTTTCTTCCCTACAAGCCTACAGACTCCAATGGGCAGCTAACACAATGTTTGTTTCTGATTCAATTTTTGGGAACAATGCTTGACAACTAGACACAATAAAATAGTTGTTGGCAGATTTTAATTACTATATAAAGACAAAGTCATTTCATGGAACTTCAGGGGGTAGAGAAGCCATCAATTACTGTGCTCAGTATGAGTTTATTTAAACAAATGATTTTCTATTTCTGGATCCATAAACTACTCACGTCCAGCCCTTTGTGATATTTACTACCAGGAGCTGTTCAGCTGGGTTATAAAATATCCCAGGCTAACCCATACATATTAAGAATCAATGTTACAAAGGACAAGGTGATTATAGGCACCCTACAAGTGCTTTGGAAGCAAACATTTGTAGAAATCTCCTTGCCACCATTCACTGAGCAGAGCAACATGTTTAACACTGCAGCCCTCGGGCATTTAAAGTTTTTAGTAGCAGAATACAAACCCAATTTTGGCTCAGGTTTAGTTGATGGGTCTTAAAGCTCCCCCTACTGATATAGCTCAGATTGAGTAAGGTCTGAGTGTTAAATAAATAGATCAGCTAACTATGGGAATAGCACAACGAGAAGATGCACACATTAGGGAGTAAGTATGACATGGCCTTATGCAAACTCAAGGTTTACACCTCTATGTATTCTTCCCAAGTTCAGGATACTCAGATGTTGCACACTAAGGCAGACAGAAATGTTACACAGAGATATCTCTCTTTTCTTTTCAGTTAAAAATAGGTTTTGTCACTTTGGACAGCATGGAGAGGAATGAGTTACCTGGAAGTAAGCAGTTCACTGGCTGATGTCTAAGTTATTGCAGGATCTCACTCTCTAATCACAGTCAGGAAAGAGAATAGATGGAGAACAGCACTGAAGAGAAGGATTTGGGGGTGCTGGATAGTGAGAAGCTCAATATGAGGTAGCAATATATGGTCACAGCCCAAAAACCAGCCCTGTTCTGGGCTTCATCCCCAGCAGCATCGCTGGGCAGCTGATGGAGGGAGGGCATTCTGCCCTCTGCTTGGCTGAGACTCCATCTGAAGTCTCCTGTACCCAATTCTGGGGTTCCCAAAACAAGGAGGACATGGAACTGTTAGAGTGGATTCAGAGGAGACCCTGAAGATGATCGGAGGGCTGGAACACCTCTCCCACAAAGACAGGATGAGAGAGTTGGGGTTGTTCAGCCTGGAGAAGAGAAGGCTCTGGAGAGACCTTCTAGCAGTCTTCCAGGATTTGAAGTAGGCTCCAGACGAGCTAGAGAGGGATTTTTGACAAAGGCATAGCGTGACTGGACAAAGGGTAACAGCTTCAAACTGGATGGCGCTGGATTGAGATGAGACATTTAGGAAGGAATTCTTCCCCATCAGGGTGGTGAGACCCTGAAACAGGTTGTTCAGAAAAGTTGTGGAGACTTCAAGGATGGAAGTGCAGGGCTGGGGCATTCAGCAAGCTGGCTTAGTAGGAGGTATCCCTGTCTGTGGCAGGGAGGTTGGAACTAAATGATCCTGAAGGTCCCTTACAACCTAAACTGTTCTATGACTATGGTTCCTAGCACTCCAAGTCAGGGAAACAAATAGTAGCTAACTGTGAAGTCTAAAGATGTCCCTTTTGAGATGGAAGTAAGAAGTTAGCTTCACAGCTACCTTATATTAAGCATTCATAGATTCATAGAATGGTATCAGTTGAAAGGGAACTTCAGGATGGTTGTGGGACTTTAACATCTCATCTATGAAGAGAGACTGAGAGACCTGGGACTGTTTGGTCTTCAGAAGAGAATGGTGAGAGGGGTGGGTGTCAAGATGAAGGTGCCAATCTCTTTTCAGTGGTGCCCTGTGACAGCATAAGGAACAATGGCCACAAGCTGGAACAAAGGAGGTTCCACCTCAACATGAGGAGACACTTCTTAATGGTGACAGTGAAGGAGCCCTGGAAGAAGCTGCCCAGAGAGGTTGTGGAGTCTTCTTCTCTGGAGACTTTCAAAACCCACCTGATGGTTTAGTTGATTAGGTGGTGTTGGATGATAGGTTGGACGCAATGATCTTGAAGGTCTCTTCCAACATGGTCTGGTCTATTCTATTCTATTCTATTCTATTCTATTCTATTCTATTCTATTCTATTCTATTCTATTACTCTACTCTACTCTACTCTACTCTACTCTACTCTACTCTACTCTACTCTACTCTACTCTACTCTATTCTATTCCTGTGCATCCTGCCCTAGGTGATCTTGCTTTGGCAGGGGGATGGAGTCAGGGATCTTTAGAAGTCCCTTCCAACCCCTCACATTCTGTGAATCTGTGATCATTTATTTCCAACACCCTGCCATGGGCAGGAACCCCTTCTACAAGATCAGATTTCTCAAGGCCTCATCCAACCTAGGACTGAACACCTCCAGGGAGGGGTGGCAGGCTTGAGCAATTAGTTTCTATAGTATTGAGATGTGATAACAGAGAGGATGGACACTGAATAGGAGCAGTCAACTCCACACATGTAAATGAAGAGCAAATATTTCTACCAGTATGGGGGGAAAAAAAAGGAAAAAAGAAGTATACAGGGATTTATTTGTTTTAAATGTTTATTTATTTTACTTCTTGGTTCCTTCACTCTTCATCTGTTCTGAGAATCACCTCACAGAATCACAGAACTTTTCCATACCTTCTCCTTTTGCCACCTTATCAATCAGTTGCTGGAGCAGCTAAAAATTTTCTTGCCTGGAATTGATGAGGACAGGAGTAATTTGGTCACTGAAACTCTTCTTTTTATTCATGCTTTTTCTCTCTCCTTATTTTACTTATTAAGAAGGATTTTTGACACAGGAGATAATGAATCCACCCCTGCTGCATTATTAATTCTGAATTAGATATTAAACCCCCAGTTCTTCTGAAGGAAGAGGAGCATAAAATTCATACTGTTGGATTGAATTAATTCTGATTATGTATATGTTTAAAAAAATAGATGACCTTTATCAGCTCCTGTATTGATATGATGTAGCTGCTCAGACAAAAGTATGGCTTCAGTTGCTGGAGAAAGAATCATTAAGGTTGGAAAAGACCTCTAAGACAATCTAGTCCAAACTTGAAGCACTGGTAATAAACTTGCTCTAGCAATTCCAATCAGCTTTTCAGCCTACTAGCTCTGGAGTCCCCCAGCCTAGCAATTCCACTTCATCACTGAAACACAGCATGGTAGGGATTGGAAGGGACTTCTGGGGATCATAAAGCCAAACCACTCTGTTAAGGCAGCCTCACCCACAGAAGGCTGCCCAGGATTGCAATGTCAGGTGTGTTTTGAAAGTATCCAGGGAAGGAGACTCCACAACCCCTCTGGACAGTCTGCTCCAGGGCTCAAGCAGCCTCAAAGTAAAGAAGTTTCTCCTCAAGTTCAAGTGAAACTTCCTGTGTTCTAGTTTGTACCTGTTGGCTCTGGGCACCACTGAGAAGATCCTGGGGCCATCCTTCTGACCTCCAACTTATTGGTCAGCACTGAGATCTCATCTCCAGATGTTCTTCTCCAGCTAACCAGCCCCAGATCTCTCAGCCTTTCTTCCTCACAGAGATGGTCCAGGCACCTCAGCATCCTCATAGCCTCCACTGCACTCTCTCCAGTAGTCCTCTGTCTCTCTTCAACTGAGGAACCCAGAACTGGGCATAATACTCCAGATAGGAACTCCCTAGGGCAGAGAGGGAGGAATAGAACCTCCCTTAACATGCTGGCCACAGTCTTCTTGATGCACTCCAGGAGACTATTGGCCTTCTTGTCCACAAGGGCACATTGATTGCTCATGGTGACTTCATTATCCACCAGCATTTCCAGGTCCTTTTCTGAAGAGCAGCTTTCCAGCAGGTCACCCCTCATCTGCACTGGTGCAGGGGGTTATTCCTTCCCAGGTGCAGGAGTTACACCTGTCCCTCAGGAGGTTCCTCTGCCCAACACTCCAGCCTGTCCTTGTTTCACTGGATGGCACCCCAGTCTGAATGGGGTGTCATGGATTATTCACAGTGTGTGCCATCAGCAAACTGGCTCAGGGTTCGCTTGTTGCTTCCTTCAGGTCATTGATGAAGATGTTGAACAAGACTTGAGCCAGTTCTGGGGAACACCACTAGACACAGTGATATTTTGTTACCAAACAGTTGTTATAATTTAGAGTCAATCTAGCAAAGAATAATCCAAAAAATGTGGGCAAAACCCACATCTTAAAATGCTTACTCCCCTGACTCCTGTTTTTAGCTACAGAGAGCCTTTTGCAAACTGAGTACAGCTCTTATACCAACTTTTCTAAGCTTTTCACTTTTAAAACTGTCCAGAGAAGAGCAAAGCCTGTGAAGGGTCTGGAGAATAGGTCTGGTGAGGAGCAGCTGAAGGAACTCAGGTTGTTTTATAAGGAGAAGAGGAGGCTGAGAGGAGACCTCATTGCTCTCTACAACTTGCTGAAAGGAAGTTGGAACCAGGTGGGGGTTTGCCTCTTCTCCCTCATATCAGGTGATAGTACAAGAGAAGACGGCCTGATATTGTGCCAGGAGAGGCTTAGTTTGAATATTAGGAAGAACTTCTTTCCTGCAAGAGTGGTTAGGTATTGGAACAGAATCACAGAATCACCAAGGTTAGAAGAGAGCTCAAAGATCATCAAGTCCAACCTGGCACCACAGACCTCACGACTAAACCATGGCACCATGTCCATTCCCCTCTTGAACACCTCCAGGGATGATGACTCCACCACCTTCCTGGGCAGCACATTCCAATGGCTAAAAACTCTCTCAGTGAAGAACTTTCTCCTCACCTCCAGCCTAAACTTCCCCTGGCACAGCTTGAGACTGTCCAGTCTTCCCAGAGAGGTTGTGGAGTCCCCAGCCCTGGAGATGTTCAAGCAACATGTGTACATGACCCCTGGGGACATAGTTTAATGGCTATGGTGGTGCTGGCTTGAAGGTTGGACTCAAAGTTCTTAGAGGTCTTCCGCCGCCCAAACAGTTCTGTGATCCTCTGATTAATTTATTTAACAGAAATATTGCAAGTGACTGGAGGTTTCACATTCCACTTCACAGCAAACTGCTGGGATTTTTATTAGATAACTGTGTGACTTTCATGCTGATTGGACTGATAAATGGATCATCTCTTCAAAAAGAAGTCACTTCAAAAGCTGAAGAGAGGAGCAGATGAAAAGAAGGTCATTTCATTTGACTTCTGTCAGCAGAAAAAACAACCTGTAATGTCTGCTTCAAGCAATTCATTTCAACTACCTTCTGAACACCAATGGCAGGATATAAACACACAGATTACCTTGCTTCCACCCCTCATGTCCAAATTAAAAGGGCTTTTTAAGGTGTTTCAAACGTGGAAGAGCAACGTCTTACACTGAGATAAACTGGCTGTGCTTTCTACTTCAAAGAGTGATGGTGAGACCATAACTTGAGTTCTGTGTCCAGCTCTGGGGCCCTCAACTAAAGAAGGACTTAGGCCTGACTGACAGGGTTCAGAGGAGGCCACCATGGTGATCAGAGGGCTGGAGCACCTCCCCTATAAAGACAGGTTGAGAGAGTTGGGGATGTTAAGCCTGGAGAAGAGAAGGGTCTGGGGAGAGCTTCTAGCTGCATCTCAACATCTGAAGGGGACCTGCGGAAAGGCTGGGGAGGGACTGTTTAGAAAGGCAATGGTTTGAAACTGGATCAGGGTAGATTTAAGTTGCACACCAGGAGGAAGTTCTTCACAATGGGAGTGGTGAAACACTTGAACAGGTTGCCTAGGGAAGGTGATAGAGGTCCCATCCCTGGATATATTCACAGTCAAGCTTGCTGGGGCTCTGAACAACTTGACATAGTAGGAAATGTCTCTGTTTACTGCAGGGGATGTTGGACTAGATGACTTTTACAATCTTTCCCAATCCTATGCATTCTATGATCCTATGATTCTATGGCTAAGATCACCCATAAGCACAGTTTGCCCCTCAGAAATGTGCAGTTATGGAGATGTATGCCAGGAATTGTTTGTGTGGACTGTATCAAGCTTCCTCTTAGGACAGCACCTAGAAGCTCTCTGGGATAAGTACTGGCATCTCACTTGGACAGCTGATCTGCAGATGTGTAGAGATTTCCAACTGCCTTTGGGAAGTGCTGTATCCTTTTTATATGTGCTCCCACTACCTCCATCCTTTTCTTCTTCTTTCTCCCATTTAGTTAGATGTGCATCTGTTCCCTGGAAAGAATCTCAGCTATTTCCCTAACACTTAATTCTTTTGACAGAAACACAAAACTTCCAGCTCCTTATTTTTATTGTCATCATAGTCTGTGAGATTATATTGTAGAATCATGGTATCATAGAAGCACAGGACCACAGAATCCTAGAATGGTTTGGGTTGGAAAGAACCTTATCATCTAGTTCCAACCACCTGCCATGAGTAGACATCCTTCCTGCTAGATCTGGCTGCTCAAGGCCACATCAAATCTCTCTTTCAACACTTCCAGGGTTGGAGTGGAGGGGGACAATTCCCTCCCTTGATGTGCTGTCTACCTTGTTTTCAAAAATCATAGAATCTTTTGGGATGAAAAAGACCAGCTCCAGAAGGCCTTCCCCATAGGGGATGTGCTCCATCATGACTGCCCCTCAGTTTAGGAAGGACATCGAGACACTTGAACGCATCCAGAGAAGGGCAACAAGGCTGGAGAGAGGCCTTGAGCACAAGCCCTATGAGGAGAGGCTGAGGGAGCTGGGGTTGTTTAGCCTGGAGAAGAGGCCTTGAGCACAAGCCCTATGAGGAGAGGCTGAGGGAGCTGGGTTTGTTTAGCCTGGAGAAGAGGAGGCTCAGGGGAGACCTCATTGCTCTCTACAACTACCTGAAAGATGGTTGCAGCCAGGAAGGGGTTGCTCTCTTCTCTCTAGCAACCAGCACTAGATCAAGAGGACACAGTCTCAAGCTGCATCAGCGGAAGTTTAGGCTCAAGGTGAGGAGAAAGTTCTTCACAGAGAGAGTCATTCGTCATTTGAATGTGCTGCCCAGGGAGGTGGTGGAGTCACCATCCCTGGAGGTGTTCAAGAGGGAACTGGACGTGGCCCTTGGTGCCATGGTCTAGTCATGAGGTCTGTGGTGACAACTTGGACTTGATGATCTTTGACGTCTCTTCCAACCTTGGTGATACTGTGATACTGTGAATTTCTTCCTAACATCCAGCTTGAACCTCCTCAGGCCCAGCTTGAGACTGTGTCCTCTTGTTCTGGTGCTGGTTGTATAGATTGTGCCCTGAACTATCAATCAGCTCCTTGAGTGCATTATAAGAATTTAATGAAAATATTTAATGTATTTTTGGGAGTCTTTCAGCTTTTCTAGTAGATCCCTTTGTGAGCAGATGAGTCAGAACCAGAAAGGGTTAAATTGGAAATATCTTATTTAAAAAAAAAAAGATAATAAAATCAAGGAAGGTGGAAAAGGAATAGCTATCACTGTTAAGCTAAACAGACTGAAATAGTGCTGGGGGAGCTTTAGGTTGGATATTAGGAAAAATTTCTTTCCTGCAAGAGTGGTCAGGTTTTGGAAGGGGCTACCCAGGGAGGTGGTGGAGTCACTGTCCCTGGAGGTGTTCAGGAAATGTGTGGACAGAACACTTTAGGACATGTTTTAATAGCCACGGTGGTGTTGGGCTGATGGATTTGATAATCTGGAGGCTCCCTTCTAACCCAATGAAAGCTGTGAATCAGTGAATCTTAGAGGTCTCTTCCAACCTAAACAATTCCATAATTCTCTGACTCTAAATCGAGCTTCACAGAACTTGTGACAAATGAACCCTTACATTTCTGTGAAGCAGTTTACTCCCAGTTAGTTAACTCAAGATCAGCTTTTATAAACACAACATGGAAATATCCTTCATCCTAGACATGATCAGAGATGTTCCATTATTTGTTCTGAATTCACCACCACCATTTCTTATGCTGGAAAATGGGTGTGCTGAAAAGAAGTGCTATAAGGCACAGTGACATCTGAGAAACCCTTAAGTAGCCAAGAATTTTGGACTCGATGATCTTCGAGGTCTCTTCCAACCTTAGTAACACTGTGATACTGTGAATTTACTAATCCTCTTTAAAGAGTATTGAACAATGTGGGAAAAGGGGAAAGAAAAGGAAGAATAGCATTTTTTAATGCACATCAATCTCTGCCTGTCTGGATAAAAGAGTGAAGTGAGGATTTCTTAAATGAGATGGAAGAGGATGGTGAAAACCAGCATGAGATCTACCCACCATGTGACCAAACCAAAACACTAAACAAAGCTAAAAAAAAGGCTTAAACTGTAAACATTGCCCAAAACCTAAAAAAAATTGTCAAAAATTATTGTAGCTGGGAAAAAAAATAAGTTGAAAAGAACATCTTAAGTGTGTTAAAATATATTCCATAGAATCAACAAGGTTGGAAAAGACCTCAAGGATCATCAAGTCCAACCTGTCACCCAACACCTCATGCCCACTAGACCATGGCACCAAGTGCCACGCCCAATCCCCTCTTGAACGCCTCCAGGGATGGTGACTCCACCACCTCCCTGGGCAGCACATTCCAATGGCTAACAGCTCTCTCAGTGAAGAACTTTCTCCTCACCTCCAGCCTAAACTGCCTGGAAGTCTCCACTCACATAATACATAAGTGCAGGGAGAAAGTGGAACAGATTGCCAGGGAGGTTGTGTATGTCTCCTTCCTGGAAGTGTTCAGGGCTAGGTTCAATGAAGCCTTGAGCAATCTGGTCTAGTGGAAGGTGTTCCTGGCTATGGCAGAAGGGTTAGAACTAGATGAGTTTGGAGGTTCCTTCCAACCCAAACCATTCTATGAAACTATGAATCTCTATTGCCTGTCTCCGAAGACTTGGTTTAGTTGAAAGGACCAGTGGGTCTCCTCTAACCTCACAGGTTTTGTTCTGTTTCTCCTCATCAATCTGCTTTTTTATTTAAATTTATTTTTGCTTTCCCTTGGAATTTTCAGCATTGGTTTGAAATTTTAACTGCTTAGAATCGTAGAGTACAGTCATAGAATCATAGAATTGTTTGGGTTGGAAAAGACCTCTAAGATGAGACCATAAACCGAACAACACTATGGCCATTAAAACATGTTCCCAAGTGCCATGTCCACATGTTTCTGGAACACCTCCAGGAATAGTGACCTCACCACCTCCCTGGGCAGCCTGTTCCAATGCCTGACCACTCTTGCAGGAAAGAAATTTTTTCTAATCTCCAACCTAAACATCCCCTGGCACAATTCCACACCATTTCCTCTCCTGATACTAGGCAGAAGAGACCAACTCCCACCTCACTCCAGCCTCCTTTCATGGAGTTGTAGAGAGCAATGAGGTTTCCCCTCAGCCTCCTCCTCCTCAGCTGGTCCTTGCCAGACCTGTTCTCCAGACCCTTCGCCAGCTGAACTGGGTTGGAAAGAACCCTTAAAAGTCATCAAATCCAGCCCCCATCCAATATGCAGAGACATCCCCAACTGGATCACTTCCCTATGAGTGAATCTTTAAAAAAGAAATTACCTTTTCCTAGTCAAAAAACCAGAGCTAATTTTAGCTGAGAGCTAAATTTAGCCTAATTTATGAACCATTATTCTCAAGAATGATTCATGACTGTGAGGACATTTTCTTGGCCAGCAGAAATCCATAAGAACATTTTATCTAATTCAGTGCAGAAGAATCCAGAATCTGCTGGGATACAGAGGAGGTTATAGAATTAGAATTATAGAATAAACTAGGTTGGAAGAGACCTTCAAGATCATCGAGTCCAACCCATCATCCAACCCCATCTAATCAACTAAACCGTGGCACCAAGCACCCCATCAAGTCTCTTCCTAAACACCCCCAATGATGGCGACTCCGCCACTTCCCTGGGCAGCACATTCCAATGGCCAATCACTCTCTCTATGAAGAATTTCTTCCTAACATCCAGCCTAAACCTCCCCTGGTGTAGTTTAAGAGTGTGTCCTCTTGTTCTGGTGCTGGTTACCTGGGAGAAGAGACCAGTCCCTGCCTGTCTACAACCTCCCTTCAGGTAGTTGTAGACAGCAAGAAGGTCTCCGTTGAGCCTCCTATTCTCCTGGCTAAGCACCCCCAGCTCCCTCAGCCTCTCCCATCACCAACTTTGTTGCCCTTCTCTGGACATGTTCCAGCAACTCAACGTCTTTCCTAAACTGAGGGGCCCAGAACTGGACATATTACTCAAGGTTAGAAGCATGGGGGCTCCCCCAGACTGGGCAGAGCTGCTCCTACCATGCCAACTTGAAAAAGGGCAGGCTGGAGGGGCAAACCCAGCCCTGAGCTTTGGACACTTCCATGGAGATGAAGACAGACCAAAGTCAGACTGGTCTTGGAACCACATGGTCTTTAAGTTCCCTTCCAACCCAAACCATTCTGTAACCTTAATAATAATTAAAAGTTGCTGAACTTCTAAATAAATTCTTCCATTCCTTGATTCCTGTTGTTCTACCAGGAGGTGTTTTTTCTGCTTTTAAAATGCTAACCAGTAGTCGAAATCTGAGCTGTCTTCTCTGTGGAACAACCCAGAAAAATCATTTTCTTAGTCAAAGGAGACTGAAATCTAAGAATTAGGTACAGAAGCATCATCAAATTACCAGTAAGTGGTGGGCTGGAGATGGAAAGAATGATGCCCTGTTCTATAGCATGATGATTTGGAACCACAGCATAAACTTCTTGTACAATCAGTTCTTCCTTTTGGTGATATGGTCAGATGGATTGAGTTCACCTGCAGAAAGTTTGTGGGTGACACCAAGCTGTGTGGTCTGATTGGCATACTGGAGAGAAGGGATGCCATCCAAAGGGACTTGGACAGACTGGAGAGGTGGGCCTATGCCAACCTCATGAAGTTCAGTAAGGTCAAGGGCAAGGCCCTGCACCTGGCTTGGGAAAATCCCAAGAAGCACAAACACAGGCTGGGTGAGGAGCTGCTCAAAAGCAGTGTCAAGGAGAAGGACTTGGGGGTGTCAGTTGGTGAAAAGCTCAACATGAGCCAGCAATGGTCATTTGCAGTCCAGAGGCCAACCATGTCCCTGACTGCATCAAAAGCAGTGGGACCAGCAGGGTGAGAGAAGTGACCCTGCTCCTCTTTTCTCCTGGGACCCCATCTGGAGTACTGTGCCCATACCTGGTGCCCTTAACACAAGAAGAGCAAGAAGGTCCAGCAAGAGGTCACAAAGATGATCAGAGAGGTCAATGTCCTACATTGAGATCACTCTGTCAGGTGAGACCATTCAGCTTTTAAAATATAGACTTGACATCACTACAAACACTGTGCTGGTGTTGAATTATTATGAACATTTTTATATGCTATTATTTCCCTGCCTCTTCATGTTTATGTTTAGGTTTATATTTACATATATATGTCTCTTCTTGTAATTATTGTAGGGGAAGGTTTGCCTTTGTTTGAATGAGAGAAGATTATGTTTATACATTATAACTCACAAATTAATTATAAACTATTAGTATCATTATCCTTCTTTTAGGGAAATACAATTGAAGCATTAAGGGGTGAATTACCTTTGTAAGAAAACCATCTCAACAGGAAACACTGCTGAACAAAACTATCTATAATAACTTTCTGATTTATTAGAAAAATCTAGTTGATTCTAAGGTGGCTGCTGATGAATTTGCACCAATATAGCTTGATATTTTGCTCTTTACTTTGTTACAGAAAAATGATTTTGCATAGAAGAGAATATAACTATGAACAGCATCATGAAAAGTAGCCCAAATCTAGCATCATGATACATATCACAGAGTCACAGAATGGATTGCAAGGAACCCTCAGAGGTCACAGTATCACAGTATCACAGCATCGCTAAGGTTGGAAGAGACCTCGAAGATCATCCAACCTGTCACCACAGACCCCACGACTAGACAATGGCACCAAGTGCCACATCCAGTCCCCTCTTGAACACCTCCAGGGACAGCGACTCCACCACCTCCCCGGGCAGCCCATTCCAATGGCAAATCACTCTCTCGGTGAAGAACTTTCTCCTCGACTTGTCTAATCACCCTGCAGTCAGTAGGGACATCTCCAACTAGATCAGGCTGCTCAGGGCCCCACATCAAGTCCAACTTTCAGTGTCTCCAAGGACGGGGCTTCCACCACCTCTCTGGGCAACCTGTTCCAATGTTTCACCACTTTGATTTAAAAAAACTTCCTCCTAATGTCCAATTTAAATCTACTCTGCTCCAGTTTCAAGCTATGGCCCCTTGTCCTGTCACCTACAAGCCCTTCGAAACAGTCCGTCTACAGACTTCCCATGGGGCCCATTCAGATATTGAAATACTGCTTTAAAGTCTCCCCAGAGCCTTCTCTTGAGCATGAATCAGCAGTGTGCCCAGGTGGCCAAGAAGACAAATTACATTCTGGCCTGCATCAAGAGTAGTGTGGCTAGTAGGAGCAGGGAAGTTATTGTGCCCCTGTACTCGGCACTGGTTAGGCCACACCTTGAGTCCTGTGTCCAGTTCTGGGCCCCTCAGTTTAGGAAAGATGTTGAGTTGCTGGAACGTGTCCAGAGAAGGGCAACAAAGCTGGGGAGGGGTTTAGAGCACAAGCCCTATGAGGAGAGGCTGGGGGAGCTGGGGTTGCTTAGCCTGGAGAAGAGGAGGCTCAGGGCAGACCTTATTGCTCTCTACAACTACCTGAAGGGAGATTGTAGACAGGCAGGGGCGGGTCTCTTCTCCCAGGCAACCAGCACCAGAACAAGAGGACACAGTCTCAAGCTGCACCAGGGGAGGTTTAGACTGGATGTTAGGAAGAAGTTCTTCATATAAAGAGTGATTTGCCATTGGAATGGGCTGCCCAGGGAGGTGGTGGAGTCACCATCATTAAAGGTGTTTAGGAAGAGACTAGATAGGGTGCCTGGTGCCATGGTTTAGTTGATTAGATGGGGTTGGATGATGGGTTGGATTCGATGATCTTGAAGGTCTGGTTAATTCTATTCTATTCTATTCTATTCTATTCTATTCTATTCTATTCTATTCTATTCTATTCTATTCTATTCTATTCTATTCTATTCTATTCTATTCTATTCTTCACCAGACCCAGTATGGTCCCCTCCAACAGGTGTAAATCTCTCTTGTGCTGGGAGCCCCAGAGCTGGACACACCACTCTGGGAGAGGTCTCACAAAAGCAGAGCAGTGGAATCACTTCTCTCAATTTGCTGGATCAGTGTAGATCTGTTTCATTTTTATGTCACAGACATGCTGAGCAACACCAGCTCAGAGCCTGCCAAAATATTTCTGAGGCAGAGCTGCTGTGAGCAGCTTTTTGCATGGGAAAGAAAAAAGAAAAATACAAGAAAAGTGTTCAAAGCAAAATACAACATGGGGAAAAGAAAAGGGAGAACCCTGATACATGGAGGAGTGCTTGACACCCAGTCAGGTTGTGCTGCCATCCCGTGTGACCTAGACAGACTGGAGAGCTCTCTGGGGAGAAATCCAATGGAATTCAACAAGAGCAGGTGTAAAGCCCTGCATCTGTTGAAGAACAAATCCATGGATAAGTGGAGGCTAGGGACTGACCTGCTGGAAAGCAGCTCTGGGAAAAAGGACCTGGGAGTCCTGGTTAATAATTGCATGACCATGAGCCATAAATGTGTCCTTGTGGCCATAAGGCAAATGGCACCCTGGCATGCACCAAGAAGAGAGTGGCCAGCAGGTCAAGGGAGGTTCTTCTCCTCCTCTGCTCTGCCCTGGTGAGGCCACATCTGGAGCATTGTGTCGTTTTGTGCTCCCCAGTTCAAGGACAGGGACTTGCTGCTGAGGGGACTGCAACATCACTGTGATGAGAAAAGACTGACAGAACTGGGGCTTTCCAGGCTGGTGAAGAGCAGTTGGAGGGGAGATCTCATCAATTCTGATCAAAAGATGGGTGTCAGGAGGATGGGACAAATCTGTTCTCGTGGTGTCCACTGACAGGCTACTGACACAAACTTGACCATAAGAAGTTCCATCTAAATATGAGGAGGAACTTCTTTAAAAGTGTTGGAATGTTGTAACAGGATGCCTAGAGAGGTGGTGGAGTCTCCATCTCCGAAATAATCCAAAATCTGCCTCAAAGCATTCCTGTGTGACCTTCTCTAGGTGACTCTGCCTTGGCAGGGGACGTTGGACTGGATGATATCCAAAGGTCCTTTTCATCCCCTACCATTCTACGATACTGTGATACATGAGACATAGCTTTCATGATAAAACCAAACAAACCAAACATACCCCAACAACATCAAAACCCCAAATCCTCTTTGACTTCTATTTAAATATAGGGGGGGGACGGGACACACACTAGAAATTACATCTTTTTAAACTTCTGATTTTGGCCTCTCTTTAACGTGGTTTGGGACTGTGCCTGAGTGGTAATGCCATAAATTGGTGGGAAAATGCTGAAGTTATGATGATGATGAGTCACTGCCAGACAGAGAATTGCCAAAGTTTGTTAAATCTTAGAAGAAAACTTCCTTAAACTGATCTATGTTTATCAAATCTTCCACAAAACCTTGTTTGAGAAGCAAGCCAGAGAATATTCATCACGTAAGCTGTGTAAGAAGTCAAAGAACCAAAACACCTGAACACCTTAAAAAACCAAATTGAAACCCTTCTCATTCTCTTTGAAATTTGATCAGAGAAGAAATAGAGACAGGCTGGGTGTTCTGTAGAACTCTGCAATACCTTACAGAGTTCATGTAGCCTAATTGATGACCTGAGGATAAACTTCATCTCTGTAGAAATTGTTGATGAAGCACTGCCATCTTTTGGTTGTACAAATCCAAAGGATGAAGGAAGGATGGAATTGGAACAGAAATAAGTGCAGAGGCTTGAATCATGAACTGATTCTTTTGTACCTATTTTGATCCACTTTGTGGTTTTTTGGTGTTGTGTTTTGTATTGTTTTGTTTTGTATAACTGACTGTAATTGTCCATTAAGAGACTCAGAATCATAAAACGGTAGAGGTTGGGGACCTCTGGGGATCGAGTCCAAGCCACCTGCTAAAGAATGATCACCCAGAGCAGGATAGGATAGGATAGGATAGGATAGGATAGGATAGGATAGGATAGGATAGGATAGGATAGGATAGATAGAATAGAATAGAATAGAATAGAATAGAATAGAATAGAATAGAATAGAATAGAATAGAATAGAATAGAATAGAATAGAATAGACCAGGTTGGAAGAGACCTTTGAGATCATCGAGTCCAACCTATCATCCAACATTGTCTAATCAACTAAACCATGGCACCAAGCACCCCATCCAGGTTGCCCAGGATCATAATGTCCAGCTGGGCATAGAATCTCTCCAGACAAGGAGACTCCATAATGTATCCAGGCAGCCTGCTCCAGAGCTCCAGAATCCTCATAGCTTAGAAATTTCTCCATAAGTTCAAGTGAAGCCTCCTGGTTTCTACTTTGTGTCCGTTGCCCCTTATCCTATCACTGGCCAACACTGAAAAGAGCCCAGTCCCATCCTCATTACACCCACCCTGTTGTTCTTGCTGAGCATCAAGAAAATCCCCTTTCAGGCTCCTCTTCTCAAGGCTGAACAGCCCCAGGTCTCAGTCTTTCCTCATAGAACAGATGTTCCAGTCCCCTCAGCATTCTAATAGTCCTCTGCTGGACTCTCTTCAGCAGTTCCTTGTCTCTCTTGAACTGGGGAGCCCAGAACTGGACACAATACTCCAGATGTGGCCTCATCAGGGCAGAGCAGAGTGGAAGGAGAACTTTCCTTGCCCTGCTGGCCACACTGTTCTAAAGGCACATCAGGATAAAAAAAAATGGATTTCTGTTTGCAAGAATTCACATCTTTCAAGCTTTATTTAAAGAGAAAGCAAGATGTGAATTTTCCTACATGCCCAAGATTCAGGAGTGACTTTGTTCATATTGGATCCAATAGGGGCAAAAGTCTGATGTGCAAAACAGTCCTGCACTGTTAAGGATCGACTCTTGTGATGCATTCTGCTTTGAAAGTTCAGTCAGTAGGCAACATTTGGAAGGTCAGAGACTTGTGATATGGAAATCAAATCAATTTCTGACACTAAATGAAAGGTGAGAGGCTTTGAAGGAGTTCTAAAGTGAAGACAGGAAGCTTCTGCACATCTGCTGCCTGAGATAGTGATACAGAAGACACAACTGAGAAGGACAATGAAGCTGGTCTGGAAAACAGGTCTGTTGAGGAGCAGCTGAGGCAACTGGGGTTGCCTCTGGAGAAGAGGAGGCTGAGGGGAGAGCTCATTGCTCTCTACAGCTCCCTGCAAGGAGGTTGGAGGGAGGCTGGCTGTCAGTCTCATCTCCCTAGTATCAGGTAATAGAAGGAGAAGAAATGGTCTGAAATTGTGCCAGGAGGAGGTTTAGGTTGGAAAACAGGAAAAATTTATTTCCTGTAGAAGTGGTCAGGCATTGTTTGCCCAGGGAGGTGGTGGCGACACCATCTCTGGAGGTGTTCAAGAAACATATGGAAAAGACACTTTGGGACATGGTTTAATGGCCATGGTGGTGTTGGGTTGACAGCTGGAGTTAAGAGACCTTTTCTGACAGAAAGAGTTCTATGATTCTATTATTATGTGATACATATTTCCCAATTTTGTATATTCAGTCCCTTGGCACTTTTTTGTTGTCCACTTCAGAGCCAGGATGCTGTGCCAGATGACTCTTGAGTTTGCCTCAGCATCATCATCATATTTTATGTATGCATAAAAAGGTCCACGGAGTTCCACTTGAAGGGGCAGCAGAGAGCGAAGAGCTTAAAACCCTTCATCTTAAGTCCTAGGAGCTGGATTTAACTTGAGTTAAATCTTCAGGAAGAACATATTCTTTAATAAAACTGCTCCAGGTTTCCAATTATATGGATGAGCTCCTTCTCAGCACAGGACGACCAGGATAGTTTCTTATACAGGCATTGAAATTTTGATGTGAAAGCAAAAAAAAAAAAACCCCACACCAACCAACCCTCATGAAGCTGAATGCTGAAGCTGTGATGCTGATATTAAGGTTGCACAAGTAAGCATGCAAATGTCACTGGTTTTCTCACAACCAGAAAGAAGCAATTTTCTTCCCTTATTTTCCCCTTCTGCCTTTCTAGGTTTGCAGAGCAGCTTTGAGAAATTTAACTCTTCTGCACCTGAATTTCCCTCTTTCAAAGCTGCATCCCAGGCATTGTTTAAGTCAAATAAAAAGGTTTTTCATTGGAGGCAAGAGGTTTGCAGTTGAGTTTAGAATGAAAAAATTAAGCATGTCATTGCTTTTAAATGTCTTGTATGCTTGCTACATTGCTGTAGAGGAATTGATTGATTAATCAATGTCAATTAATTTAATGTTAATATCAATTGAGCCAATACCAATTAAATATTAAAGTAATGCTAATTCATTAACATACCTTTAAAAACCACATCTACTTACTTAGAAAGAATTGCAACTAATGCTAGGACAGAAGGAAATAGTCTCAGGTTGCAGCAGGGAAGGTTTTAGGTTGGAGATTAAGAAAAATCTCTTTCCTGCACGAGTCATCAGACATTTGAAGAGGCTGCCCGGGAGGCAGTGCCATGTCCACATGATTCTTGAACACCACCAGGCACAGTGACTCCACCACCTCCCTGGGCAGCCTGTTCCAATGCCTGACCACTCTTACAGGAAAGAAATTGGCTTTGAACACCTCCAGGGAGGGACCATCTACAATCTCCCTAGGCAACACGTTTCAATGATCCTGGGCATATTTCTGCTAGAAATTGCCAGTTACTACTCTCACTCTTGGTAGCTGAAGGAGCTGTTGAATCTCTGGGTAGACAAAGGAACTATTGAGTCTCTGGGTAGACAAAGGAACTATTGAGTCCCTGGGTAGATGAGGGACCTATTGAGTTTGTGCAATGCTTTACTTACCTCCAAGAAAATAAGCGTATTTCAGAATTTGACTAGGATTAGGCAGAGAACTAATTTTAACTTCAGATTCTAATTCCAGCTCATCACCTTCACCAGGCATGCTAGATTTGCCCAAATTCCTGCTGCAGGTTTCTGAAAGGGTGTTACCTCCTGGAGATCTCAGAACATCAGGTAATCCTGATTATTAAAAATTAGTGATTTTTAATGACTGAGCAGAGAGCAACTTCAGTTCTCTTTGCCTGAAATCAATTTCTGCCTGTCACCTCATTTGCAACTTAGGTGCCAAAAGTGATGGGCTTTGCTCTGTAGTTCTCTCCACCTTGCTACTCACAAGATGAGACTCTTACAGTCTAAGCTGTATTAATGTTTAATTCAGGAGAGTGTGGGGTTAGCATGAGTTCTTATCCTGGATTTCTAGTGTCTTCTTTCCAATATTTACACTCTCAGTGACAGTTCAGCACCTACTTGCTTTGAGTTCCACAGTCAGCAGGTTAAAAACCTTAAAATGACATTTCAAAAGTCAGAAGTTGTTGTATTACTGTGATAACTTTCAAGTGATGCTAATTTTTGTCCACAGAACCACAGAATGGTGGGGGTTGAAAGGGACCTCTGGGGATCATTGAGTCCAGCCACCCTGCCAAGGCAGGATCACCTAGAAAAGGTCACACAGGAGCATGTCCAGGTGAGTTTCAAATGCCTCCAGAGATGGAGACTCCACCATCTCTCTGGGCAGCCTGCTCCAGTGCTCTGACAACCTTTAACTAAAGAAGTTCCTCCTCATGTTTAGATGGAACTTCTTATGTTTATGCTTGTGCCCATCACCCCTTGTCCTGTCAGTGGGTATCATTGAAAAGACTGGTCATATCCTCCTGACACCCACCCTTGAGGCATTGATCAGCACTGATGAGCTTCTCCCCTCAGTGTTCTCTTTTCGAGACTAAAATCCCCCAGTTCTCTCAGTCCTTCCTTATCAGAGAGATGTCCCAGTCCCCTCAGCATCTTTGTAGCCCTTTGCTGTACCCTCTCCAGCAAGTCCCTGTCCTTTTTGTTCATAGGATCATAGAATGATAGAAACATAGCAGATTCTTCCTGCTAGTCTGCCAGCATCAAGTATCAGCTCCTTCTCTAATTCATTGCATTTTCTTGGATGACAGTGAATCCAAGACAACTGGCCTAAGACTGAGGAGATATAGACACATACAGTGGAGTCACCATCCCTGGAGGTGTTAAAACCAAAATGTGTAAACAATGCTCTTTGCAACATGGTTTAGTGGCTATGGAGGTATTAGGTTGAAGATTGGACTTGATTATCTTAGAGTTCTCTTCCAACCTCAATGATTCTACAGGTAAATAAGTGCAGCAGAATGAAGAGCTGGAGAAGATAAAATAATTCTTACATTAGCTTAAATGGCATGTAGCAATAAGGGAAATACACAGTTCTTCACATTGGATAGAGGATAATAGTGGAAAATAGAGGAAAATAATGTGAATGAAAATCAGTAAGAAAAAAAAAAAGTCACAGATTAAGATTTATTCCTTTCTGTAAGCACAGAATCACGGAGTGCATTAGGTTGAAAGGGACCCTGTGGTGGGTTAATATAGCCTGCTGTCATTTGTAGGCTGTAGTGAGTTAATAGCATCTGCTTTTGCTGCCCACACCCCCACACCTAACTCCTCCACTGATGGGGAGGGAAAAGAAGAAGGGTCTGGGAGGCAGAGTTTTTAGCTGAGTTCAAGACAATTTCCTGCTCAGTTGCAGGGCTATCAGATTACACAAAACAAACCGGAAAAAAAGCAAATATCCCTTCAACAGGAATCCCAGGTGCAAAAACCACATGAGCCCTGCAGAATCTGAAACCAGAAGAAACTGAGACAAACCCCAGCCCAGAAACTGAGGAAGAAATGGTGTGTGTGTGTGTGTGTGTGTGTGTGTGTGTGTGTAAATATAAAATGTATTACAAGTCCCACAAATCCTGGCCAACCCCATTCCTGTCAGGAAGTGAGCATGGCTCAGCATGGTGTAGGATATTCAGAATCACAGAAACATTCAGGTTGGAAAAGACCCTCCCCAAGTCCAACTGAGAACCCTACTCTACAAGGTTCACCCGTGGTTTAGTAGTCAGGAGGTGTTGGGTGACAGGTTGGACTTGATTATCTTTGAGGTCTTTTCCAACATTATTGATTCTATGATTCTAAACCATAATCCCACACACCACACCCAAACCACTGTTAAACACAACCAGGGTTGGTGATTCAAGCACCTCCCTGGGCAGCACATTCCAATGCCTGACCACTCTTGCTGTGAATAAAAATGTTCTTAATGTCCAGTCTAAACCTACCCAGTCATGGCTTGAGGCCATTCACTCTTGTTCTATCACTAATTACCTGTGAGACCAACACCAGCCTCTCCACAATGTCCTTGTAGAGAGCAATGAGGTCTTGCCTCAGCTTCCTCTTTTCCAAACAAAACAGCCCCTGTTCCCTCCCAGTTTTCAGTTGGAAAAGACTCCCAAGATTATTGAGTCCAACCATCAATCCAACAGCACCATGACCATTAAAAGTGAATAGAAGTTCTCAGAAAATTACAGAACAAGAGGACACAGTCTCAAGCTGCACCAGGGAAAGTTTAGGCTGGAGGTGAGGAAAAAGTTCTTCACTGAGAGAGTTGTTAGCCATTGGAATGTGCTGCCCAGGGAGGTGGTGGAGTCACCATCCCTGGAGGGTTCAAGAGGGGATTGGACGTGGCACTTGGTGCCATGGTTTAGTCATGAGGTCTGTGGTGACAGGTTGGACTTGATGATCTTTGAGGTCTCTTCCAACCTTGGTGATTCAGTGATTCTGTGATCTTGAGGCATTATGAAGCATATTTTTCATACTAATAAGAAATTGAATTGATATTCCATGAAGAGTCGCCACAGAGTTCCTCATACCATATCTTTTTTTATGTTTCTTATTCTAAATATTTTTTTTTTTTCCTTCACCTTGGATAACAAAATTATTAAATTTTGAGGTATAATCTGAAATTGGAAGATTGTTCTAGTATGTTCCAGGTTTTTGCACGGGAGCATGAGGAAAGTTTCAAAGTGAGTGTAGGAAGAGAATCCCGTTAAAATTATGAATGCAATTTATACGTCGAGTTTAATTATCCAAGATTTATTTTATCACTAAGAAGAGGTTATTAAAATAACTTGTGAGAGTGTAGCTGGGCAGCCAGCAGGAATTATATCTATTTTTAACTTGCTTCTTTTAATTATTCTGCTTATTCTTATTTATTCTATGAAATACAGATCCATCTTTTCTGTAGCAGTGAAACGTAGAAACACAAACACCATATGGAAACTATACAGGTGTGATGAAAGTGTAAAATAATATAGAATAATAGACTCATACAGTCATTAAGGTTGGAAAAGACCTCTAAGATCAGTTCCAATCATCAGCTTAACGCCACTGTGGCCATTAAACCATGTCCAGGGGTGCCATGTCCACACGTTTCATGAAGACCTCCAGAAATGATGACTTCACTACTTCCCTGTTCCAATTCCTGACCACTCTTTCAGCAAAGACATTTTTTCTTATCATCCAACCTAGACCTCCCCTGGTGCAACTTGAAGGCATTTTCTCTTGTCATATAACTACTTACTTGGGAGAAGAGGACACAACCATCTTCAATCCAACCTCCTTTCAGGTATCTGTAGAGAGACAGTTGGCCTACTCTCAACCTGATCTCTCAGGCGTCTCTTCTCTAGACTAAACCACCCCAGTTCATCAGCTCCTCCTCTCTAGACCTGTTCTCCAGACTTTTCACCGGCTTCATTGTCCTTCTCTGGACATCAAGTCCAGATCCATCAAGGCAATGTCCTTCTTGTAGAGAGTGACTCAAAACTGACTCAGGACTCAATGTGTGACCTCATCAGTGCCCAGTACAGGAGCACAATCAATACAATACAATACACTAAACCAGGTTGGAAGAGACCTTCAAGATCATCGCATCCAACCTATCAACCAATCCAACCCACCCAAACAACTAGATCATGGCACCAAGCACCCCATCAAGTCTCCTCCTCAACACCTCCAGTGATGGTGACTCCACCACCTCCCTGGGCAGACCATTCCAATGGGCAATCACTCTCTCTGTATAGAACTTCTTCCTAACATCCAGCCTAAACCTCCCCTGGTGCAGCCTGAGACTGTGTCCTCTTGTTCTGGTGCTGGTTGCCTGGGAGAAGAGACCAACCTCCACCTGTCCACAACTTCCCTTCAGGTAGTTGTAGAGAACAACAAGGTCACCCCTGTGTCTCCTCTTCTCCAGGCTAAGCTTCCCTACTCCTGCTGGCCACACTATTGCTGATCCATATTGGATGCTGTTGGCCTTTTTGGCCACATAGGCACACACTGGCTCATATTAAGCTATCTGTCAGTTAGCACCCACAGGGCCTGTTCTCCCAGTCAGTTTCCAGCCACTCCGACTTGAGCATTGAGCGTTCATGGGGTTGTTGTGACCCATGCACAGGACCCAGCACTTGGCTTTGTTAATCCTCGTACAATTGACCTCATCCTACTGATCCAGCATATCCAGATCCTTCTGCAGAGCCTTCCTATCCTCCAGTAAATCAACACTCCCACTTAATTTCATGTCGTCTGCACATAATAGCTCACTGTGTCTTCTGTCAACATTCTGAGGTGCCTTAAAGGATTTAGTTGGCTCTTTTTCTTCTAATCGTTGCAAAAATAATCCTGTGCTGAGTGCTCATAAGTCCCTTCAGCTTCAGCTTCAGAGGTGGGAGCTGAAGACATTCAACAGCTGTCAGGCTGTTCCTCTCTAAGGGCTGGGAAGCATAGCCAGTATTAAATTCCCAGGCATGTGATAAGGCTGCAGGATGCTAATGCTGAATGTGCCAATCAAATGTCTGCTGTGCTAAATACTTCAGGGAACATTCCACCTTCACTGAAAACCATTGAATCTTTTCTCTGAACCTAAAGAAATCAAGATTGCCTATCATTCCAACCCTTTTTCCTGGGGAGAAGAGACCAACTCCCACCTCACTGCAACCTACTTTCAGGGAGTTGTAGAGAGCAGTGAGGTCTGCCCTCAGCCTCCTCTTCTCCAGACTGAACCACCTCATTTCTCTGAGCTGCTCCTCACCAGACCTGCTCTCCAGAGCCTTCACCAGCTTCGTTGTCTTTCTCTGGACTTGCTCCAGCCCCTATAAATTTCTTTCTTGAGCTCATAGTGCAGTGATAAAGCAATAAACAAATTTCCATTAATAATATTAATAAATCAAATAAAATTCTGCTTTTCCCTGTTTCATAATTGCTTGCCTACTAAGTAATACATTTATGACTAACATTTCAATGCATCTGCTGTGCTTCTCTTGTGATTCATAAATTCATGGAATGGTTTGGGTTGGAAAGGACCTTCAGGATCACCTAGTTCAAGCCCTACTTCCATGGACAAGAACACCTTCCACTAGACCAGGTTCCTCAAGGCCTCATCCAACCTAGCCTTGAATACCTCCAGAGAGAGGGCATCCACAACCTTCCTCTGCAACCTGCTCCTGTGTCTCACCATCATCACTGAAAGAAATTTCTTCCCAATCTCCAGTCTAAATCAACGTCTCATGTAAGAATCAACTCAAGAAGTCAGAGAACATGTTCTGAAACACCTTCTTAACCAAACCTCTGATAAGATTCATTTATTGACAGCAGAAAGTCCTTCCAGAGTTGTCATTATTAATTATCAGATCTTGTTAGAGAGTCTGAGCTATCATTTGGGACTCACCTTTGCTGATCTTCCTTGTCTTGGATAATGCTTAATTCATTGATCATTCCTCACATTGCTTGAACAGGCCCTACTTGAGTCCCTTCATAATTATTCCTAGAGTCTCATCTCAGCCTCTGCTTGCTTCTTTCTCAGTGCATAGTCTCATTAGCAGTCATTATGACAGATTTTTTTCTCAGACAACATTTTCATGCAGATGATGCATCCTTCCACAGGCTTTTCTGAATCTTTCTCAACTTTCTTATTGCACTTTGACCTTCCAAGAATGACTGCTTTATTTGCAAAAAAAAAACCAAACCCACCTGGAATTTATCAAAACATCTTCTAAGCAATGTTTTCATGAAAAGCAGGATCTTCACCAAAATACAACTCATTTTAGAATAGAATAGAATAGAATAGAATAGAATAGAATAGAATAGAATAGAATAGAATAGAATAGAATAGAATAGAATAGAATAGAATAGAATAGAATAGAATAGAATTAACCAGACCTTCAAGATCATCGAATCCAACCCATCATCCAACCCCATCTAATCAACTAAACCATGGCACCAGGCACCCTATCTAGTCTCTTCCTAAACACCTCTAATGATGGTGACTCCACTACCTCCCTGGGCAGCCCATTCCAATGGCCAATCACTCTTTTTGTGAAGAACTTCTTCCTGACATCCAGCCTAAATCTCCCCTGGTGCAGCTTGTGACTGTGTCCTCTTGTTCTGGTGCTGGCCTCCCAGGAGAAAAGACCAGCCTCCACATGGCTACTTTGATTCATTTTGTCTTCTGTGCAGACTATTTGTCCTTTGTTTTACCAATATTTAGCAGATCTTCATCCATTGTCTATCTTCAGTTCTCATTTCAGTAGCCTTCATGTTGTCCTCCAAATGACTGTCACTGAGTGATCCTTAAGGAATCACAGAATGATTGGGGTTGAAAGGGACCTCTGGAGATTGAATCCAACCCCCTTGCAAAGGCAGGGTCACCTAGAGAAGGTCACACAGGAATGCATCCAGTTGGGTTTGGAATGTCTCCAGAGATAAAGACTCCACCACCTCTCTGGGATGCCTGCTTCAGGGCTCTATCACCCTTAAATTTAAGAAGTTTTTCCTCAAATTTAAATGGAAATTCAAATGGAATAAATGGAAGTTCAAATTTGTGCCCATTACCCCTTGTCCTGTCACTGGGCACTACTGAAAAAAACCCTGTTCCCATCCTTCTGACACCCACCTTTGAAGAATTCATCAGCATTGATGAGATGTTCCCCCTGCCCATCTCCTCTTCTCTAGACTACAAATCCCCAATTCATTCAGTCTTTCCTCATCAGAGAGCTGTTACAGTCCTCTCAACATCTTTGTAGCCCTATTTGCTCACCTATTTTTTTATTTCTTTATTGCTGCTTTTTCAGCATGATGGAACAGCTACGTTTGACTTGCCCAACGTTTGAATAAGAGGCCCTTGACACCTGAAAAACAGGTACTTGAAGAGCTGTTTGGAGAATATAAAGCAGAATGAGATCTTGATCTTTTATGCATTTAAGCACCTCCTTAGTTCGTTAAATTCATTTGTGCTACATCCCCAACACCATAAAATGTAATTACTCTTCATCCAGCCTTCTGTGCATTCTTTAAATGCATTAGGTCTGTTGTCATGCAAAATAATTCTTCCGGCAATATTTTAAATGCAGTCAATGCACAGAGTGCTACCTTGAAGAAGAATCCTCCAAATTTCAGTCCTGGGACTCTTCATTTCTGTGAGAAGCATACAAGCAAGGCCCACGGTGTCTGAGAATTGATGCCACACAACAATCATAGAAGCATAGAATGGTTTGGGCTACAAGAGACCCTTAAGATCATCAAGTCCAGTCATCAACGTAACACCATCATGACTATTAAACTGTGTTCCAAAGTGCCATGTCCACACATTGCTTGAACGCCTCCAGGGATGATGACATTGCCATCTCCCTGGGCAGCCTGTGCCAATAACTGACAACTCTTTCAGACAAGAAGTGTTTCCTAACATCCAACCTAAACCTTCCCCAGCACAAGGCCATTTTCTTTCATTCTATCACCTGATACTAGGGAGAAGAGACTGACTTCCACCTTGCTCCAACCTCCTTTCATGGTGCTGTGGAGAGCAATGAGGTCTCCCTCAGCCTCCTTTTCTCCAGACTAAATAACCCTACTTCCCTCACCTGCTCCTCAACAGACCTGTTCTCCAGACCTTTCACCAGCTTTGTTGCCCTTCTCTGGGCCTGCTCCAGCCCCTCAGTGTCATTTTTGGACTGAGGACCCCAAACCTGAACCCCAAATTCAAGGCGTAGCCTCACCAGTGCCCAGCACAGGGGTGCAGTCACTTCCGTACTCCACTCCTGCTGGCCATATTATTGCTGATCCAGGCCAGGATGCTGGTGGCTTTATCGGCCTCTTAGGCACATAACAGCTGGTCTTCAGCCAGCTGCCAACCAGCACCCCCAGGTCCTGCTCTCCCAGGCAGTTTCCAGCCACTCTGCCTGGAAGCTGGAGCATTCATGGTGATGTTGTGACCCATGTGCAGGACCCCGTACTTGACATTTTTAATGTTACCTCCCACATCAGGGGGTTGGTCATTAAATGAGCTTTCCAACCCAAACCTCTCTATGATCCTATCAGCAATAATACAGCCACTTCAAAATGGGAAAGGATTATTATTCTTTTTCCCCCTGGGAATGGAGAAGGAGGAAAACCATCAAAACATCTGGAGGCAGAATCTTCATTTAGAAGCTTGTCAGCATAATTTGTGATGCTGCCAACAAAATACCTGCCTGGTTAGTAAGGACTTCCTGTTCCTCATTAACCAAATGACTTTCAGGTCATATATCATATCACTGACAATAAAGATAGGTCCCTGGTTAATTGCTTAAATAAATGTGTGATTAATGCCTGGTAATGGGATTATGAATTTACATAGAAATAATATTGCAATAACATGGACAATCAGCCTTGTTAGGCAGTATTTAATTAATACATATCATGTGTGTTGTTTAGGGTTTGGTGTTGCTAACTGCATTAGATAATCTATGATTTGCTTTATGTAAAGGGAGAAAATAATGGAACCATAGAATTGTTTTGATTAGAAAAACACTCCAAGGTCATCAAGCCCAGCCATTAGCCCACCACCACCATGGCCATTAAACCATGTCCCCAATTGCCTGTTCTTGAATACCGCCAGAGATGGTGAGTCCACTGCTTCTGTGGGTAGCTCATTTAGGAACTACAGAAATGATTTATAATAATCTCAGGAAGGTTTCATTCACTTAACCTCTCACTTCATAGAATCATAGAATAGAATAGAATAGAATAGAATAGAATAGAATAGAATAGAATAGAATAGAATAGAATAGAATAGCATAGCATAGAATAATAGAATAGAATAGAATAGAATAGAATAGAATAGAATAGAATAGAATAGAATAGAATAGAATAGAATAGACCAGACCAGGTTGGAAGAGACTACTAGGGGTTGGAAGGGACTTCTGGAGATGTTCAAGTCCACCAAGGCAGGGTCATCTAGGGAAGGTCACAGAGGAACACTTTGTGGTGGAGTAGGAAGGTTCCCCCCCACACACAAAAGAATTCCACAGCTAACTCAGCCAGAGAAGCAGATGAAAGCTGTATTTTACAAGCAGATATGGAATGCAATGAATATGTACAAAAATATACAATATTTACAATATATATATACAGAAGTATACAGCAAAGTATGTAATACAGGAAACCTTTCCCCAACCCCCCCTGCGGCCAGGGGGGTTTGGCCTTTCCCTCCCTTCTCCCTCCCTACCTCCCCTTTTTCCCAAAAGGGTTAGAGAGAGAGAGAAAGGAAGGTAATTAAAAGGGGAAAACTTTGTTAAAGCTCAAAGCGAATGCAAAAAAGTTAGTTCTTATCTGGTTAGCAAGAATCAATACAATACAATACAATACAATACACCAGGTTGGAAGAGACCTTCAAGATCATCGCGTCCAACCCATCAAACAATCCAACCCACCCAACAACTAGACCATACAGCCAAGCACCCCATCAAGTCTTCTGAACACCTCCAGTGAAGGTGACTCCACCACCTCCACGGGTAGCCGATTCCAATGGGCAATCACTCTCTCCGTGTAGAACTTCTTCCTAACATCCATAGTTCCTGCGTAGCAAGCTGTTGCTTCAGGGAGAAAAGCAGGCCAGCTCACAGTACAGGGGAAGAAGAAGACGACTGACTGCCCCCCCCGACTGAAAGACTAAACAAGAACCGACAGCCGGGTTCCACCAATGAAATTGGATTAGCATATCGTTTGTTTTCATTTATATACCAAAATATTCAGCTAGAGTGTTCAGAAAGTGTCCTTCTCTTAAAGGCACAGCCTAAACCGGTCACACACTTCCAGGCTGGTCCTGAAAGTCTCCAGAGCAGGAGATTTTTTAACCTCTCTGGGCAGCCTGCTTCAGGGCTCCAGCATCCTCACAGTGAGGAAATTTCTCCTCATGTTGAGGTGGAACTTTCTGTGTTCCAGGTTGTGTCTGTTGTCCCCTGTCCTATCACGGAACACCATTGAAAAGAGACTGGCACCTTCTTGCCACCCACCCTTCAGAAACCTGGGACTGCTTAGCTTGGAGAAGAGCAGTCTGAGAATTGATCTTCTCAATGCTGATCAATAGCCAAAGGGCAGGAATCAGGAGGATTGGGCTGCGCTCTTTTCAGTGTTTCCCAGGCATAGGACAAGGGGCAATGAACACAAGCTACAATACAGAAGGTTTCACTTGAACATAAGCAGGAGCTTCTTTACAGTGCTTGAGCACTGGACTAGGCTGCCCAAAGAGGTTGTAGAGTCTCCTTCTCTGGAGAGATTCCAAACCCACCTGGACATTGTGATCCTGGGGCAACTTACTCCAGGTGAAACGACTCTAGCAGAGAGGATTGGACTAGATGATCTCCAGAGGTCCCTTCCAGCCCTACCATTCTGTGTCTCCAGAGGTCCCTTCCAACCCCACCATTCTATGATTCAAGGCTTACAGCCTTGGAACAAGTTTTTGAATAGGTTCTCCAGGATCCAACCCTGTCTAGACAGAACTTAAACTGAAGAGATTTTCGGTTACTTCCCTTGAAAAACATGGAGAGCATTTCTTGTTTCACCACAGCTTCCACAATTTAATGATGTGTTATCCTTGGTCACATCTGAAAGAGTCCACAGTGTGAAGGCTTTGATCCCTGTTCAGATCTAAATGTATATATGGATTTATACTTAATGAAACACTTTAATCCAGAAAACACTCTGAGAGGAAGAAATTATTCAGAGTAAATGCAACAAAAGTGTGTAAAACAAATAATGCAAATGCAAATAATGTAATTTGTGGACATGTGACTGAGCTGAATTTATTCCAAAAAATATCTGAAAAATTCTGTATTAACTTTACTTTTCTTTTTTTCACTGTGGTATCACACAGAAATTACAGATCAAACATAGAATCACAGAATGGTTTGGGTTGGAAGGGATCTTCAAGATGATCTAGTTCAAATCCCGTTGCCATAGGCAGGGACACCTTCCACTAGACCAGGTTGCTCAAGACCTTATCCAGCCTGGTCTTGCCACCTCCAGGAAGGGGGCAACACCTCTACAGAGGGTGATTAGGGGGAACAATTTTTTGGTGGTGGTGGGTTTTTTGTTTGTTTGTCTGGTTTTGGTGTTGTTCAGTAAGGAAATAATGGTAATGGTCATTCTTGGTGTAACCAATCATTAGTATCTTGGCAGGTCTAATGGTTATCCTGGTTTGAGTGAGATGAGTACTGATTCTGCTCAGTGATTTCCATTCCCAGCTCAGGCTCTACTCAGGGCTGGTGCTTTCTGCAGCTCAGGGCAGGTTTGCACAGACAGGGGCTGCTGATAGCAGTGAGAATCTGATGGCAAGAGTTTGTGTCAGGAGTTGGGCTGCAGACCAAGGCCTGTACCATGTTAGGGTGCAGGATGTCAGAGGTGGCACCTTCACGGAGAAATAAACAGGACAGCTGAACTTCAACTGGCCCACAAGGGAATCCATCCCATGAATAGCGGCTTCAGTTTAAAGCTGAGAGGTCACCAGGGCCACGTCTTTTCTTCAATGGCTGGTGTCCAAGGAGGACTCTCTGCTGTACCTTCAGTCCTCACACATGAGCTCCCGAATCCAGTTCCAGAATCCAGCTCCTGAATCTGATTCCCATCTGCTGCTGAGTCCAGTCTGGGATTTCTGCCACAGCATCAACAGTGACATGACAGTAACTAATTGATTTGGTTCAGCTGTTCAGCCTGGAGAAGAGAAGGCTCCAGGGACACCATACAACTGCATTTCAATATCTGAAACAGTCTTATGGATAAGCTGGGGAGGGACTGTTCTGAAGGACTTATAGCAATAGGATGAGGGGCAATGGTTTGAAACTGGAGCAGGGTAGATTTAGGTTGTACATCAAGAGGAAGTTCTTCACAATGAGAGTGGTAAAATACTGAAATAGGTTGGCCAGAGATGTGGTGGAGTCCCCATCCTTGGAGACATTCAAGGTCAAACTTGATGGGGCTCTGAGCAACCTGATCTAGGTGGAGATGTCCCTGCTGACTGCAATGGGGGTTGGACAAGATGACTTTGAGGATCACTTCCAATGCAATGCACTCTTCTGTGGTAAGACTATTTTTGTTTCATTTGAGGAAGTAATTGGGCTTTCTTTTCTGATACACAACCATGCCCTATTCAGCTAGCAATGCTGATTGCATCTCACAGTGATTTCATACAACCCAGTAAATATCCTAAACATATTGTGTCAAGTTGCTTGCCTACATGCTTGACGTTAAGCAGATGCTAAAGTGCTTTGCTGGTTCTTGGCACAAATGACTACATAAGGTGCAGTGAGTGAGGAACCATTTGTTTCTGAGATATGTGCTCCTAGCGTTTTCCTTGAGACACATAAGATGTGCCACACGATTTGAGTGGGAAAACTGCTCAAACTGCAAACAAAGGTGTTCTGCTTCTCCAACATGAAATAAAAGCTGGGTTTGCTTAGCTCTCAATATGCTACCAGGTTGCTGAAGGAAGCTCCTTGCTGGGACTTGGTTTAGCATCTTGTCTTGGTTCATAAAGACTTCTGAGTCTTCGGCATGAAATCTGCTCAGTATCACATAATTGTTTTGGTTGGGAAAGAATTTCAGGTCATAGAGGCTAACTAGTATCTAACTAACAAATCTGATGCTAAACCATGTCCCTCAACATCTCAGCCTCTTTGAAACACCTCCAGGGATGGGGAATTCAACCACCTCCCTGGGGACCCTGTTCCAGCCTTTAGGAACTCTTCCAGTCAAGAAGTTTCTTTTAATGTCCAACCTAAACCTCCCTTGGTGCAACCTGAGGCCATTTCCTCTCATCCTATCACTTCTTACTAGACATAAGAGACCCATAAATACCATCTATCCTGTTAGGCTTAAAACTCCTAGCCATGTAATGCAGCTTCTCTTCTGCCAGTGCTTTTTCCCCTGGCTTCTTATGGGAGATGTATTTTTGGTGAGATTTCTTTTTTTCAGGATATCTTTCACTTAAAAACTTTCTTAGCTTCCCATGGCTTTTGCAGTTATTAAGACAAATAACACCTCCAGGGATGGTGACTCTACCACCTGCCTGGGCAACCTGTTCCAGTGCCTGAGAGCCCTTTCTGGGAGGAAATTTTTTTTCATATTCAAACTAAATCTCCTCTGGCACAATTTCAGGTCATTTCTTCTCATTCTAGCACCTGGTACTCGGGAGAAGAGGTCAAACACCTCCTCACTCTAACCTCTTTTCAGGGAGTTGTAGCGAGGTTGGGGTTGGAAGGTTGGAAGATTCATAGGTGCATTTTCTAGATATGAACAGATGATGCAATCTCAAGAATGTGTCATCAGATATTAATGATAAGCAAAGCTGCTTTGCTTTGTTTTGTTCTGTTTTGCCTGACATTGTTTATTATTTCAAGACTGTTTAGAAGGTCTTGTAGTGCTAGAACGAGGGGAAATGGTTTGAAATTGGAGCAGGAATAGATTTAGGTTGGACATGAGGAGGAAGTTGTTCACTGTGGGGGTGGTGAACTAGAACGGGCTGCTCAGGGATGTGGTTGAGGCCCTGTCAAGGTCAAACTTGATGTGGCCCTGGGCAGTGTGATCTGATTGGAGATGCCCCTGCTGACTGAAGGGGGATTGGACAAGATGACCTTGGAGGGTCCCTTCCAACATGATGCATTCTGTGACACTGTGAATTTATCAAAAGACATTCTAACTAATATTTTCCATGAAAAACAGGATCTTCACCAAAATAAAACCCACTTTGTATCATTTTGCCTTCTGTCTGTGCAGATCATTTGTGCTGTATTTTCCCAGTACTTAGTATATCTTCATATCTTGTCTACCTTAATCTCTCATTCCAGTATCACTCACTCTTCTCTTCCAAATGACTATCACTGTGTGAGAATTAAGGAATCAAAGACTCATTGAATGGTAGAAATTGGAAGGGACCTCTGGAGATCACCAAGTCCAGCTTAGCTGCCAAGGCACAATCGTCTGGAGAAGGTCACGCAGGAACATGTCCAGGTGGGTTTGGAACATCTCTACAGATGGAGACTGCACCACCTCTCTGGGCAGCCTGCTCCAGTGCTCTGTCACCCTTTAATTAAAAGAGCTCCTCCTCATCTTTAGATGGAACTTCGCTTGTGCCTGTTACCCTTGCCCTGTCACCGGGCACCACTGAAAAAGCCTGGTCCCATCATCCTGCAACAACGCTTGAAGGAATAGAATAGAATAGAATAGAATAGAATAGAATAGAATAGAATAGAATAGAATAGAATAGAATAGAATAGAATAGAATAGAATAGAATAGAATAGAATAGAATAGAATCAAATCAACCAGGTTAGAAGAGACCTTTGAGATCAAGTCCAACATATCATCCAACATTATCTAATCAACCAAACCATGACACCAAGCACCCCATCCAATCTCTTCCTAAACACCTCCAGTGATGGTGATTCCACCACCTCCCTGGGCAACACATTCCAATGGGCAATCACTCTTTCTTTGAAAAACTTCTTCCTATCATCCAGCCTAAACCTCCCCTGGTGCAGCTTGAGACTGTGTCCTCTTGTTCTGGTATTGAATGGCATTGGTGAGATCTCCCCTCACTCTGCTCTTCTCCAGACTGAAAAGCCTGTCTCTCTTAAACTTTCCTCATCAGATTCCCCTTCAGCATCTTTATAGAAATAAAGTAACTGAGAAGAAGTTTAGGGACACTTTTTTCAGCAGTACTTATCCATCCAGAACAAACTTACAGCACGATTATTTGGTTTCGACAGGTGCAGCATCATATTCTCTGGGGGGGGAAAGTGCTTATTTACAATTAAGACATCAGTCTTAACCTGTAACATTCCTCTACGACATTTTATTGAGGGAATTGGACTAGATGATCTCAAAGGTCCCTTACAACTCAAACCATTCCCTGATTCTATGGCTTAACACTCTGCTTGGCTGCTATAAATACACACAACCAGCTCGACAGAATATAAAACAACATATGTACTGATGTTTATTTTTCTTTATTTTTTTTGTGTGAGCCAAGAACACTGCACAGATGGTTTGTAAAGTCCAATTAATAAATGATAACAAAGTGTGAACTCTTACATAACAATTCATGCCTGCCTGAATTGTTTGGGTAAGAAAAGTTTGGCTTCTGCATCAGAATTTCCTGAAGTTGGTTAAGGTTTTGGGCTTTGGTTTAATATCTGTTGTAAGATGATTTAGCTTCTCTCAGCATGTAAGGTCTAATACAGACAAATTAGATAGTTTTAACCAGCATTAACCAGGTTGGAAAAGACCCTCAAGATCATCAAGTCCAACCTATCACCCAACACCTTCTAATCAACTAAACCATGACACTAAGTACCTCATCCAGTCTCTTTTTAAACACTTCCAGTGATGGCGATTTTATTGACTTCAGTGTGATTGGGACAAGTAAATTCCTTCATTGCTTCAGCTCTGGAGCTGTTCAAGAAACACATGGACAAGGCACTTCAGGACATGGTTTAATTGCCATGGTGATGTTAAATTGATGGTTGGACTTGATGATCTTAGAAGCCTTTTTCAACCCAAACAATCGTGTAATTCTATGATTTATGTTATGATTCTATGATTATTGTCTTCATCCTGAGGAGAAGAGGAGGCTCAGGGGAGACCTTATTGCTCTCTACAACTACCTGAAGTGTGGTTGTATCCAGGAGGGGGTTGGTCTCTTCTCCCATGCAACCAGCATCAGAAGAGGACACAGTGTCAAGCTGCACCAGGGGAAGTTTAGGCTTGAGGTGAGGAGAAAGTTCTTCACTGAGAGAGTCGTTCGCCATTGGAATGTGCTGCCCAGGGAGGTGGTGGAGTCACTGTCCCTGGAGGTGTTCAAGACGGGATTGGACGTGGCCCTTCGTGCCATGTGTTACTCATGAGGTCTGTGATGACAGGTTGGACTTGATGATCTTTGAGGTCTCTTCCAACCTTGGTGATTCTGTGATTCTGAGATTCCAGGCTGGGCAAGTTATGAGTGCTATGTTGTAAGCCTGGAATTCCTAACTATCCTAAATTATTCAATTGCTGCTCCCTGTCTTCATTTGCTTTCTTTATTTTTTACTTTTTTTTAAATCTAACCTGACTTTCATTTGTTTGCCTCATTCAGCCACTTGATTCCAAGGTCAGGAATTGATCTGCCTGTGATTAGTCCTCTCATACAATCATAGTATCGTAGAATCAACAAGGTTGGAAGAGACCTCAAAGATCATCAAGTCCAACCTATCATCCAACACCATCTAATCAACTAAACCATGGCACCAAGCACCCCATCCAGTCTCCTCCTAAACACCTCCAGTGATGGTGACTCCACCACCTCCCGGGCAGCACATTGCAATGGCAAATCACTCTTTCTTTTCCAAATACATTTGTGGTTTGTTGTGGCCAATGATACTCATTAATAAATATCTTTTTTTTTTTTTTTTAATACAATGTATGGATTCTGAGCTATCCCAGACACTGGACAATACTGCACATTTCAAACACACATGTAGAGGACTAACTGTTCAGTTGCTGTAGAATATTTTAACTGTTACAGATCTTCCTGAGTGTGAACTGGGCAGATTTAGACTGGGTATTAGGAATAAATTATTTGCAATAAGGGTGGTGAGATACTGGAAGAGGCTGCCCATGGAGTTCATGTATTTTCCCTCCCCAGAGGTGTTCCAGGCCAGGTTGACTGAGGCCTTGAGTTACCTGGTATAGTGGAAGGTGCCCATGGTGGGGGGGGGGGGGGGGGGGTTGAACTAGATGATCTTGAAGGCTCCTTCCAAACCAAATCATACTACAGGTCTATGATTTTAATCAAGCATAGGTTTGAAATAATCTCCATCCCCTTTATAAGGAATAATGAGTTTGCAGGAAACAATTAAAATGACAAAAACTCAGTACTAATGGTACCTAAATAATATTCCACCTCACTGAGAGTTATCCACATTTTTTTGTCTTCTGATACATAACAGCTCTTTCCAAATTGGTAGTAATAACTCAACCTTTTATTTGATTTAAAACACTCAAGTGTGGTTCAAAAATGTGTCTTTCAGAATCTGATTTTTTGTTTTGTTCTTTTTTTCAAATTCATCTATCTGTATGAAATGTGAAATTCAGCACAAGAGCACCAAGCATATTGTTGCCAAGCAACTAATGTCAGTCTATTATGGTTTTTGTATGTTTTAGACAACAAAGCCATGTTTTGAATTCTCCCTCCCCCCTCACAAATATTTTTTTTCTGTGCCATTTTTCAGTGGTTGCATGTGTTTGAATATTATCTCTGTTTCAGATGAGAAATAGACTCAAATAAGAACTTGAAAATAACTCCAGTTTGTCCTCGGTCCAGGATCACAGAATCACAGAATGGTTTGGGTTGGAAGGGACCTTCAATACCATCCAGTTCCACCCCCTGCCATGGGCAGGGATGCCTCCTACTACACCAGCTTGCTCAAGACCCACCCAACATGGCCTTGAATACCTCCAGGCTTGAAATCTCCACAGCTTCTCTGGACAACTTGTTCCAGTACCTTACTGCCCTCATGTTCAAGAATTTCTTCCTCATGTCTCAACTCAATCCAGCTTCTTAGACTTTGTAGCTATCACCCCTCATCCTGTCACTCCATACCTTTGTCAAACATCCTGATCCAGGAGAGTTGGAAACACAGAAAGGCTTGTAGAAGGTTTCCCTTCTGTTCTCTAGATTGAACTGCCCCAATTTTCTCAGCCTGTTTTCATAGCAGAGCTGCTCCAGTCCCCTGATGACCTTCATGGACTCCTCTAGAACTGCTCCAGCAGTTCCATATCTGTCTTATTCTGGGGGCACCAGAACAAGATGCAGTACACCTGTTGAGGTCTTACCATAGCAGAGCAGAAGGGTGGAATCCCCTCCCTTGTCTGCTGCTCACATTTCTTTTCATAGGATTATAGAATCATAGAATCAATAAGGTTGGAAAAGACCTCAAGGATCATCAAGTCCAACCTGTCACCCAACACCTCATGTCTACTAGACCATGGCACCAAGTGCCATGTCCAATCCCCTCTTGAACACCTCCAGGGACGGTGACTCCACCACCTCCCTGGGCAGCACATTCCAATGGCTAACAACTCTCTCTGAGAAGAACTTTCTCCTCACCTCAAGCCTAAACCTCCCCTGGTGCAGCTTGAGACTTTGTCCTCTTGTTCTGGTGCTGGCTGCCTGGGAGAAGAGGCCAACCCCCTCCTGGCTACAACCTCCCTTCAGGTAGTTGTAGAGAGCAATAAGGTCTCCCTGAGCCTCCTCTTCTCCAGGCTAGACAACCCCAGCTCCCTCAGCCTCTGCTTGTAGGACTTGTGCTCGAGGCCTCTCACCAGCCTCACCTTGACCCTTTTGATGCAGCCCAGGACATGATTGCCTTCTGGGCTGAGTGATTTTTCTTATTTATTTCCAAGTTAAAATACATCCTTTCCATAACTTAAAAAACCAACAGTGCAAAGAATAACAGAAGACAACATTTCTGTCCTTTGCATCTTTTTGAAAAGGCCGGGTCTGATTTCGATGCTGAACAAATATTTGAAGTGCCTTTTGTAAACTGCTGCTTGTGTTTCCATTAGAGCAACTCTTGAATTCTAATCTTCTGATTAGAAAATGCAGAAGATCACAGAACAAAATTGCCAGCAACATTCCCACCAAATGCTTGAATAATACTTCTTTTGGTAAGAATCATCCCCAAATGTAAAACAGACCTTAAAAACAAAATTATAAAGCTGGCAATTAGCATCTAACAACATAAAAGCAGTTGTAATAAGTTTTTCTCAGAGTGTTGATGTCTGATGAAGATTTCTTGACAAAGAGAAATGAAATGGCAGGATATTTCTCTCTGTTTTCCCTTCCCTTCCCTTCCCTTCCCCTTCCCTTCCCTTCCCTTCCCTTCCCTTCCCTTCCCTTCCTTCCCTTCCCTTCCCTTCCCTTCCTTCCCTTCCCTTCCCTTCCTTCCCTTCCCTTCCCTTCCCTTCCTTCCTTCCCTTCCCTTCCCTTCCCTTCCCTTCCCTTCCCTTCCCTTCCTTCCCTTCCCTTCCCTTCCCTTCCCTTCCCTTCCCTTCCCTTCCTTCCCTTCCCTTCCTTCCCTTCCCTTCCCTTCCCTTCCCCCTTCCCTTCCCTTCCCTTCCCTTCCCTTCCCACTGTTCTGGATAATCTGATCTTCTCTATTCCTCATCAGTAATCACAGCATCTTAGAATGGTTTGGTTTGGAAGGGACCTTAGACATCATCCAGTTCCAACCCCCGTGACATGGACAGGGACGCCTCCTAGACCAGCTTGCTCAAGGCCATGTCGAACCTTATCATGAGGATATTATCCTGGGAAATGTGGAGTATAAGTAAAATTAGCATAATTATTATAATCATTATGATGTACCTTAAGCCTGTTTATAATGTTTAGACTGTGTGTCTGGAGTTCTACAATGCATTTCTCTTCTCTATGAATAGGAATGCAGATTATACACAATTTCCTTTCATTTACTGAAACATCTGCTGAGGTCTGACACTTACAGGCTCTGGAAATGATTCTATTATAAACCATGAGCTAAAATCTGCAGCAATTTGAGTTAGCATTAATCAAATATGCAAATTCAAATACAATCATAAGGGCAGGGATTGCTCCCTGTGCTCAGCACCTGTGAGACCACACCTTGAGTCCTGGGTTTCATTTTGGGGCCTTCACTTCAAGAAGGACATTGTGGGGCTGGAGCTTGTCCAGAAGAGGGGTACAAAGCTGGTGAAAGGTTTGGAGAACAGCTCTGGTGAGGAGTACTTAAGGGAACTGGGGTTACTTAGCCTAGGGGAGAAGAGGCTGAGGGTAGAGCTCATTGATATTTATAGCTCTCTGAAAGGAGGTCGGAGAAGCTCTTGTCCCTAGTAACAAATGATAGGGGGAGAGGAAATGATCTCAATTTGCACCAGGAGGTTTAGGTTGGATCTTTGAAGAAACTTCTTGACTGAAAAGTTTCTCAAAGGCTGGAACAGGCTGCCCAGAGAGGTGGCTGAATCCCCACCCCTGGAGTTTGAAAGATGCAGAGATGTGGTGCTGAGGGTCATATTTTAGCACCAGACTCAACAGAGTTAGGGAATTCATTGATCTTGAAGGTCTTTTCCAACCCAAATGATTCTGTTATTCTCTGGTCTGTAGAAGCTGCAATTCTGTAAGCTGTTGGTCTAAACAAATAAACTCCATAGGGGTTACTTGCACATTAATGTTAATATCCACAAAGGATGAGATTTCTCCTTAGAAACCAAACAAAGAAAGTTAAAACACAACAAAACAAAACCATTTTCTCTTATATTATAATTGACAAAAATTAAAAAGCAATATAAGCATTCTCTTTTGCTTAAGCAAATGTGGAAGGAGGGCAGGAAGAGGAAAAGCTCCTTAAATTGCCCCAAATGTTAAGACTGTAAAGCTTCCCTTATGCAATCATAGCTCTTAAGAGCATGCAAAGTCAATGGAAAGGAAGCTGAAATACACCCAGGATTTACACATCAACATCAAGCAGGTGCTAAATGAAAATAACAGTCTGAGCAGGAGCAACATGAAAGTGGAAATGCCTTTGGAGAACTTCAGGGTGGGCTTTTGTGTGTGAGTGTTTCTCTCTAGTTCTGCACAGGTAAGCAAAAACTATTCCTCATCAAAACAATTCCTTCTGCAAAGGCTGTGAAACACAAATTTTACACTTGCTGGTCCGGTGAGCAACGAAATTTCTTCCCCTTCTTCATAAATAATTGGGAAGTGAATTGGAAAGCTTAGGCAGAGAAATGGTTTTTCATAGGAAAATTAGCATGCTGGAGTCCTGAAAGTTTCTTGTGATCGTTTGGAGGAATCTCTTTCTAGGTATGCAGATATCACGAATTCTGAGCAAGGTGTGATCAATCACAGCATCATAGAACCACAGAATCATTAAGGTTGGAAAAGACCTCTAAGATCATCAAGTTCAATCATCTACCCAACACCTCCATGACCACTCCCAAAGTCCACGTATTTATTGACCAGCTCCAGGGATGGTGATGTCACCACCTCCCTCGGCAGGCTCATCCAATGCTTGACCATTCTTTTGATCAATACAATTTTCCTAGTATCATAGAATCATAGAATCAAAAGGTTGGAAAAGACCTCAAAGATCATCAAGTCACCCAAGACCCCATGACTACTAAACCATGGCACCAAGTGCCACATCCATCCCCCTTATGGAACACCTCCAGGGACAGTGACTCCATCACCTCCCGGGCAGCCCATTCCAATGGCTAACAACTCTCTCTATGAAGAACTTTCTCCTCACCTCGAGCCTAAACCTCCCCTTGGATAGCTTGAGACTGTGTCCTCTTGCTCTGGTGCTGGCTGCCTGGGAGAAGAGGCCAACCCCTTCCTGGCTGTGAGAGACTAAAGCTTGTCTCCCCTGGTGTGACTCAACAAAGATAAAATCACTTCCTACTTGTCCAGACAACAGCTGATGTGCGTTGGGCAGAGCCACTGGAAGGACTCTTGGAAGGTGCAAAGATAACATTGCTCACAGGACTGCAGCTGGCCTACAACAATGGCCCAAGGGCCCAGCATTCACACCTCAGGACAAGATCGTTTCCAGCCATCAGATACCCCAGGAAAGGACAATGGTTCCTGATGTGTAAAGAGTGTGTGGGTAGCTATATGGAGCAGGAGGAGGCGGAGGCCTCCCCCCCTCCATCCAGTGGCTGCCCAAACTCACCTGAGTACACAGAAAGATTTCCTGGGGAAAGATACCTGGACCTAAAGATGATTTCCCAGAACAATATCCTGGGGAACAACACCTGGACACTTGCCTGAGGGCTAAAAAACTGTATAAAAGACTGGAGCAACTACTGGCTTTAGAGGAGGAGAAAATTGGAGAAGCAAAATGCAGAAGAAAGCAGACGGCACCATGCGCAGGAAACATCCCGGGGCCAACACAATGGATCTTGGACTCTGAAAACCCTCTCTCCGTGCTCTAAGTTCTGCCTGCTGCAACTCATGGAGCTGAAGAAGCTGCCCAGAGGACCTCATCCCTTCTACAGCCAAAGCCTCAGCACCCTTCCTCTACAGACCCAACATCTCCTGCAGCACTGTTTCTCTATAGACCCAACATCTGCAGCACCTATCCTCCACAGACTCAAACTGTCTTGGGGGTGAGGGGTGTGGTAATATAATTCTTTCCCTCTTCTCCCTTTCTTCTCTCTCTTCCTATTCTCTCTCTCTCCCTTCTGATCCCTCCACTGTAGTTATGTAATAAATAGTCTAGCTGTTGATATTTTGGCCTCGTTTGTGCCTCTAATTTCACAGCACGGGAATATTCATAAAAACCTGAATCTCTTTCCCTCTCCGGATCGAGACACTGGCTACAACCTTCCTTCAGGTAGCTCTAGGCAGCAATAAGGTCTCCCCTGAGCCTCCTCTTCTCCAGGCTAAACAATCCCAGCTCCCTCAGCCTCTCCTCATAGGGCTTGTGCTTGAGGCCTCTAAATATCCATCCTAAACCTCCCCTGGCAAAATTTCAGGCCATATTTCAGATATTAATGATAGGCAGGTTTGTTGGTTTGTTTGTTTGTTTGGGTTTTCTTTCAAACTATTATTTTAGAATTGATCAATACAAATTCTAACAGATGTTTTTCAGGCAAAACCAGATCTTCAGAGAAATAAAACTCATTTAGGAGCATTTTGTCTAGGCAGGTTGTTTGTGCTTTATTTAGCAATGTTGAGCAGATCTTCACCTACTGTCTCCCTTAAATTCATCTTTCAATAGCCTTCATTGTTCTCAGGTTTTTGTAGCAGCTAAGTAGTATAGATACTCATGGAGTGATAAAATGGTTTGTGTTGCAAGGGACCTTTAAAATCATCTAGTTGCAACCCCCTGGCAGGGACACCTCCTACTAGACCAGCTTGCTTAAGGTCCCATCCATTCTGGCTTTCAATATTTTCAGCTTTGGACCCTCCACAACTTATCTGGGCAACCTGGCCTAGTGTCTTGCCACCCCCATGGGGAAGAATTTCTTCCTCATGTCTTATTTCAACCCAGCTTCTTCCAGTTTGAAGTCATTGCCCCTCACCCTGTCATTCCATGCCTTTGTCAAAAATTGCTCTCCAGCTCTCCTGGAGCCTCTTTAAACACTGGTAGGCCGCTAGAAGGTCTCCTGGAACCTTCTTCTCCAGGCTGCATAGCCCAAACTCTCCCAGCCTGTCTTCATAGCAGGGGTGCTCCAGACCTTTAATCATATTCATGGCCTCCTCTGTCCTCCACTCCAGCAGTTCCATGCCTTTCTTTTATGGGAGGCTCCAAAGCTGGAGCTTTTGATGTGATATCAAAGGTTTAAAGTTACAGATACTAAAAGGACTAGGCAGTTAGAAAAACTTAATACAAAATGTGGCCATTATGGGCTGAGAAATATAATATTAGTGATCATTAAAATGTAAAATACATAAATAGGTCAGATTGGAATAAGGAATCCAACATCCAGCAGAATTCACCAGAGATTAAAAGTTCAGCTGCTGTACAAAGGTAGCATAAAACTGTTAATTAAGAAAGAAACCAGACAGGACCTTCTTGCCTTTCCACCCTACTGCTCATACAGAGCATGATAACATTTTTGCTCCAATGTCTAACCCCTTTGACATTCAGCTGCAGGAAGGTTGGACTTGATGATCTTAGCGGTCTCTTCCAACCTTAATGATTCTACAGTACAGGACTCTGGTTTTAATCATTTTCAATAATAAGGTATAGAAAAACATCAATGACTACAAAAAGTTACTGTGGATAGAGATTGGATGTTAGGAGGAAATTCTTCCCCAAGAAGGCACAGGAAGAGTTTGCCCAGAGAAGCTGTGGAGTCTGCAGTCCTGGAAGTATTGAAGGCCATATTGGATGGAACCTTGAGCAAAGGTAGGTAGGAGATGTCATACTGTCTATGTCAAAAGGGTGGAACTGGATGATCTCAAAGGCCAAAGTGTGCTAGTACATTTCATATCTTATCTTTTCTTTTTGTTGATAACCTGGGTGAAATACCACTATTGCATCACAGGTGCTCTGTGACTCTAGCATGTTGCAGATGTCTTGGTGGGAGCACCCAATACAAAAAGCAGAACAGCCATGAGATGTCTAAGCATCTGGAACATCAGTGTAGACATATTTAATTTACATTCTGTGAGGTTTCCATGGAGCTGTAAAACATGGTTGAACTTTGGCTCTGGGGAAACCTTCTAGTGGCCTTCCCGTACCTGAAAGGGTCCTACAAGAAAGGTAGGGAAGGACTTTTTACAAGGACTTGTAGCGACAAGATGAATGGCTTTGAGCTGGAAGATGGGAGATTTACAGTGGAGATTAGAAAGAAATTCTTTACAGTGAGGATGGTGAGACACTGGAACAGGTTGCCCATGGAAGTTATGAATGCCCCCTCCCTGCAGATGTTCAAGGCCAGGTTAATTGGGGGCTTGAGCACCTGCTGTAGTGGAAAGTGTCCCTGCCTGTGACAGGGAAGTTGGATGATCACACAGGTACAGAATCATAATGTTAGGGGTTGGAAGGGACCTCTAGAGATCAGCAAGTCCAATGACATCTTGAATAATCTTGAAGGTTCCTTCCAGCCCAAACCATTCTACAGTTCTGTGATTTTTTGCTTTATTGTTGTTAAGCAAGACCTAATTTTGGAGGAATGTGTCAGCAGCACTTGTCTTTTACTTGCAAACATTGAGAAAGGTCAAAGTAAACTAACAACATCAATAATTTAATTGGAGTGCTGAATGAGGTTATGAGCTGGGATGAAATATTGGAACAATGTTCTAGTTGAATATGTAGTTATCAAATGTCAATAAATTCCATCAACCCTCTGTGCTTTGCTCATGTTAGATCTTAACAGCTGCCTGGAAACTGAGTGTTCATTCTGAACTAAGCATTATTTATCTTTATTTTATCTTTATTTTTCTAAATCATCTCTACATCTACTACAAGGCCAGGGTGGATGGGACCTTGACCAAGCAGGTCTGGTGGAAGGTGTCCCTGCAAAAGGCAGGGTGGTTGGAACCAGATGATCTACTTGCTAGAACATGTCCAGAGAAGGGCAACAAAGCTGGTGAGGGGTTTGGAGCACAAGCCCTATGAGGAGAGGCTGAGGGAGCTGGGGTTGCTTAGCCTGGAGAAGAGGAGGCTCAGAGGAGACCATGTTGCTGTCTACAACTACCTGAAGGGAGGGGGTTTGTCTCCTCTCCCAGACAACCAGCACCAGAACAAGAGGACACAGTCTCAAGCTGCACCAGGGGAGGTTTAGGCTGGATGTTACGAAGAGGTTCTTCTCAGAAAGAGTGATTGGCTGCCTAGTGAGGTAGTGGAGTCACCATCACTGGAGGTGTTTAGGAAGAGACTGGATAGGGCACTTGGTGCCATGGTTTATTTGATTAGATAGTGTTGGATGATAGCTTGGACTCAATGATCTCTGAGGTCTTTTCCAACCTGGTCAATTCCATTCCATTCCATTCCATTCCATTCCATTCCATTCCATTCATTCCATTCCATTCCATTCCATTCCATTATTATCCTATCTTGAAGGCTCCTTCCAATCCAAACCATTCATTGAATCCATGAAATCGTAAGAAACCAGGAAGCATACTCTGAGTGGAAGCAATAGCCACACATTGTTACTGGCTTCTTTTAATGTGATGCTTGAGAGAAGTAGCTGAGAATTCACCTCCAGCAACGGCTAACTAAATGCATCATCTGTGGAATATAAACAATGACATCATTTTTGTAATGTATTTTTAAAGATGCAGGTCTAATGCCCTCCGTAGGGCTTGATACTCTCAGTTTGCTGATGCAGTGATACTGCAGCACCCAAAGTAACATTTTAATAAGCTCTGCTTGTCGGTTGAGGTCTGAAAGTCAGATCAAAGGTCACAAATCAGCTCAGCTTTTATTTTTTTTCATTTTTAATTATTATTTTTTTAAAATCCTGACTCTCTTTTAAAGCTTCACATACTTTGTGACTGTCCTGATTCTAGCCTACCAAATGCCTGTGAGCAGAAGCTGTTTACAGTGATGTTTGTAGGTTACAGAGGTCTTCATAGGTGATAGAGATGTCACCTGCGTTGGGCTCTAGAGAGGCTCTAGAGAGGCTCCATAGGGCTCTGTAGATGCTGCGTTGGGCTCTAGAGAGGCTCTAGAGAGGCTCCATAGGGCTCTATAGAGGCTGCATTGTCTCATAGTATAGCATTGTTTTAATTGGCAAACACCTTTAAGATCATCAAGTCCAACCATTCCCTAACCCTCCTGAGGCTGGTGCTAAACTATGTCTCTCAGCACCCCACCTCTGCATCTTTTAATCACCAGATACCAGTTCCATATTTTGATTTCTTTTTCCCTGTTTAACAATCATCAGCTTTACAGAAAACAGCTCCTTCAACAGAGATAGGGAACTATGTGCTTGGATACAGAATAGATACTGTCCCCTTAAAGGCAAAGACTACACATCTAGATTTTTCCCCACAGTCACATTACTGGGGTGAATTCTGCTCCAGAGCACATCTTCCCTGAATAGTCTGTGAGACATCAATCCCTTGATGTCTCACAAAAAGTCAGTAGGAGCTTGGATAAATACAAAAATACAGATGAGAAAAGCAGAAGAGAATACAACCATTTAGGATTGGAACACAAGATATTGGGCGCTATAAAGGCTCCATAGGGCTTCATAGGGCTCTATGGGGGCTGCGTTGGGCTCTACCACTTAGTTAAGCACAGCTACACTGCTCTCTCCTTACTCTTTCCTACTTCTGCTCTGGAAGATTTAGTGACAACATGCTTCAAGCAGATAATGAAAAAAGCAAGGGAACAAGCAACTTTATATACACACAGAATCACTCACAGAGAATCAACCAGGTTGGAAAAGACCTCAGAGATCACCAAGTCCTACCTATTACTTAATACCTAAGACCTATAGGTGGAGTTAGGCAGGTGTTGGCCTCTTCTTCCAAGTAACTAACAACAGGACAAGAGGAAATGGCCTCAGATTTCCCCAGGGGAGGTTTAGGTTAGATGTTAGAAAAACCTTCTCAACTGAAAGGGTTCTCAAAGACTAGAACTGGCTGCCCAGGGAGGTGGCTGAATCCCCATCCCTGGATGTGTTTCAAAGAAGCAGAGATGTGAGGCTGAGGGACATGGGTTAACCCCAGACTTGGTAGAGTTAACAGATGGTTTCTCTCGATGATTTTAAAGGTCCTTACTTGATGCCAGTTCTAAAAATCATAGAATCATAGAATGTTTTGACTTGGAAGGGACCTTCAAGATCATCTAGTTCCAACCTCCTTCCATGAGCAGGGACACCTCCCAGGACAGGTTTCTAGAGGTCCCATCCAGTTTGGCTTTCAACACTGCCAGACATGTAGCCTACACACCTTCTCTCAGCAACCTGTCCCAGTGCCATCATCACCCTCATTGGCAAAAATTTCTTCCTCATGTCTGATGTCCATCCAGCTTCTTCCAGTTTGAAGCCATTATCCCTCATCCTGTCAGTTCAGGACTCCTCAAGCCACAATTCAGTATGTGATGTGTTTATCCAGATTATTCTGTTATTTCTGTTTAGTGCTTTGCAGAAGTGTTTTTACTTTAATCTCCAAGGTGTAAAGATCATGTAGTGTTTCAGATGTCAGTAGGGACTTAATGCCATTCCTGGAAAGTGATGCTTTTGAACTGGCAAAGAGAGTGTAATTGGCACTGAGAGGAAGTAGCTGTTATGTCAAGATTGTCAAACCTATTTTGTGACCAGCTCTTGGCTAGGATTCTGCTCAATAGCAGATGGCATTGTTTTTGAGATCTTCTTGAACAGAGCAGATCATTAATTCCCCCTGGATTTGCTCAGACACCTTAGATGATGAATTTTCCTGCCCACAAGCCTGTGCACTCTGTAGAAATCAGTGGGCTTTCTTTCTTTTTATTGTACACAAAATCATGATTCATTCTTAGCAAAATAAATGATACACACTCTCTCTAAGCAACATGCCCTTCAGTTTTTGAAGGGATTGTTTTATTTTTCAACATAAAATTATTTGCAGGCACAGGTGGGATTATTTATATGTCTGAAAATGCAGATAACTACCTTAATTGTTGCTAAAAATCAGGGAAAGGAGGTAATTACTGATACGAAATATAGAATCATGGAATAGCTTGGGTTGGAAAAGGCCTCTAAGATCATCGAGTCCAACCATTGATCTGGCACCACCATGACAGTTAAACCACATCCCAGAGTGGACACATCTTGTGGTTTGATGAATAGACAGCTAACTGGTGAAGGGCCTTGAGCTCAAGTCCTATAAGGAACAGCTAAGAAACCTGGGGTGGTTTAGTCTGGAGAAGAGATGGCTGAGTGAAGACCTCATTGCTCTTTACAACTCCCTGAAAAGAAGTTGGATCCAGGTAGAGGTTGGTCTCTTGTCACATACAAGTGACAGGACTAGAGGAAACAGCTTCAAGTTGTACCAGGGGAGGTTTAGGTTGGGCACTAGAAGAATCTTCTTGACTGCAAAGGTTCTCAAAGGCTGGAACAGGGTCCCCAGGAAGGTGTTTGAATCACCATCCCTGGAGGTGTTCCAAAGAGGCAGAGATGTGTTGCTGAGGAAAGTGGGTTAACCTCAGTTTTGGAAGAGTTAGAGAATGGTTTGATTTGAAGATCTTAAAGGTCTCTTCTTTATTTGATGCCAGTCCTTACTAGTTCTAAAAATCACAGAATCATAGAACAGTTTCTGTTGGAAGGGACCTTCCACAGAGTTAGAGAAGGGTTTAAAAACAGTTCCCTTTTGTTGGAATACTTCAGTCCTTCATATATCATTTCATACTGATATACATCATTTCCTTTTTCATAGACATGAGATGTACTTAAGTTTTATGAAGCCTGCTTTGGAAAAGTATATTCCTTCTTGTGCTACAAAGTCAGTTTTAAATTTGTTGATGCTGGTTAATCCCAACTTCCAGGGCAACTTCCAGGCCACCTACCAAGCCAACTAGCAGACTAATTAACAGTCTATGAGGTTAATTTAGAAGAAACTTTATATTTATTCTGTTGTAACAAAATACCAATTTGTTTTTCTTTTAAGAAGCAGCATCATTATTTGCATCTCTTATTATTTTATGTGAATCATGTTAAGAAAGAGACTTAATAAACCAGTCACTCTGAATAAAAAATTCATATTCTTAATGTTGTTGATAAATGATACAGAACATCAAAGAGACTTGGTAATGCATCAGTTTAATGTATTCTTCTAATGGAGGCTCTTATTCACTCACATTATTTTGTTGTAGCATGTCTTGTTCCTTCAATAGCTGTCATTTAAACATGAAAGGTCCCTGCAGTGCATTGCCTTAGGATATGATTTTCTAGTTTTATAAATAAATTATATCCAGTCTAAAATGAT